>JAJJMB010002922.1:81441-115647 GCA_023531105.1 Papaver atlanticum | reverse complement strand
CTTCTTCAATACCCATTTAGCCATTAACCCCAAAATCATTTCCAACATATCTCATCAGATTGGTAACAATTGATATTATTGTTTCTACTCAGAATAACAAGGTGATCATCAAGTCAGACAAGTTTTGTACCCTTTTTCTTAAACCTAGGGCTTTTGTTAATTAAGGATTTCTCAATATACTGATAGATTTGATCAAAGAAAATATACTGATATATTTTTCAGTTCCATTGGACTCCATAATTTACTTGTTCAATGGGAATTTTTTTCCCAATCAACCAGTTATTTCAAGTGTCATTTACTAGCATCTTTTTAAATAGTGTCGCTTCAAAGGTCCTTTGGATTACAAATCAAAACCAAATGTATTAGTTTGGAACAGAAAAGTTCCAAGAATACATTTTGTTTTGTTTACAAAGGAAAACTCAATTTTATACTTTAGAAGTGGACTGTAGACAAAGGGAGCAATTGATCAGCTAGCCAAGGTTGACATCTAAAATAGTACAGTGCAGTACAATATGGTAGTGCTTATTCAACATAGGAGCAATAGATCAGCTCTCTTTGACGGAATAGAAGAGGGAGGAATCATGGCTGCTCCATCATATACCCATGAAATTAATGAGCGGAAAATGATAGATCTATGGATGAACTTCAAGATAGAGACCTTTTGTTGAAACGAGGATGTTGCATTTTAGATTTTACTTTTCAGTTTAATTGCGTCTCTTTCTGTCTCTGTATCTCAAAAATATGGAGATCCACTTTGTATGAGCATGCGAAATAACTCTTATAAATAGTAAGCGGATACGAACGCATAAAGCACATCCAAGATGACGAACCGGATGATGTCACCTAGTCACGATAATAGTGTGAAGAACAGTGCGGCAGTGAAGAAATCGTGCGGTTGTGATAAAGTCTACGCGACATTGACGCACGTCAGATCCGAAATTAGGGGCTTTATTAGTTGTCCTCCACTACGTAAACTCCTATAAAAGGAGCTCAATGCCTTTGTAGTAAGAGGGAGCTTTTGGGTGAGCTTAGGTAAGATATTTAGGAGGGAGAGAGAGTTATTTACTTTCCAGGTTAGGGTTTTCCCTCATCATCTTTGTACTTGTTCTAAGATTTAATAAAAGATTTTGAGTATTTCATCATGGTTTCTTAGATTACTTCATAGATTATCAATAGGGTGTGGTTGTAGGATTTCCTGCAACAACATTTTGGCGCTAGAAAACAGCTTGGATGATATACCTTGTTGGTGAAATTCTTTCAAAAAACGCTCAAAAATTTTCCTCGCTTTTCTACCCTCTATTAACTATCTTTGAGAGTTTTGGAGGTTTAGATCTAAAAAACAATAACAAAAGTTTTTAACTCAGAAAAATTATTTTCATTAGTAACATTTTCGGTTCTTTGAAGAGTACTTTTTCCTTTGTCAAGAGAAAATATTGTTCCAGGTAAAACAGATGGTGGGACAAGCATCTACAGCAGAACAAGTGATAGTGACTAGGAGGAGAAGAAGAATCGCAAGAAGAAGAAGAAGAAGAAGAAGTGAGATTTCCGATTCATCAAGGATGGGGGAAAGGAACAATCGAGGAACGCAAGTCCAAACTCAGATCCAACGCGAACAGGCGGAGAACAACACCATCAACTATGATGCAGTAAGTGTCCACACTACAGATACACATGCGACGGAAGAAAACGAGCAAAGAACTGATGAGGAAGGACTAATAAGATAAAATGAAGAGAACATGATCATAGAGGAGCTCCGGCAAAGATTAGTCGCAGAAAAAAGGAGAAAAGGAAAAGCACGCACGAATTTGACGCGTCAGAATGATGAGCTAAGAGAAGAGAATAACATATTAAAAGAACAGAGGTCACGAAGTACCACACGAGCAAGCTCAAGGTCAAGGACAAGTAGGAGCACGTCAAGGCGTAGCCGATCTAGTCATAGGGATGTTAGACAGGAGCAGCTCTTAGATAACAACATTGTTGAAAATTTTCAAGTAGGTGATAATATGCTGGAGGAGCGCGGTCATCATCGCATAGTACAATAACCAATCGATGATCGATACATACAACAAGGAGAACATTATCGCACACAAGAAAACCTCAGAGGCAATCGCAATGAGCAGCATGGTGAACAAAACCACGTACGTCATGATCAGGAAGATGAAACTGATGAAGAAAAGGGGAGGACGATATTACATGGTAGAGAAATGTTAAGAAACAAAATAGAGGGCGAAGAAGAAAACGAAAGGAATATTGACGCAAAGATCCATGCAAGACATGAAAGAAATGAAAGGGATAGACGAAGGAGAAGAAGGGAAGAGGCGGAAGAAAGAGAACTACAAGAGGCTATGCGTCAAAATAGACATGACAACAAACTAAGGGAGGCAAGGTTGAAAAGATTTGTGCAGCAAGATGCAGCAGACCAAACAATGAATGAAGCAATCTTAAGAGAGTTAGCATAAGTGAGAGCGATGATGACAGCAAAGAGAGATGGAGGTAGGCGACAATTAGATGAAGCCATAGAATAAGCATGAAAAACACCATTCGCATGGCAAATACAAATGGAAGGAGTACCAACTAAATGCACTTTACCTGTATTTAAAGGCATACACCAGATCTCTGTTACAATGGGAGGATAATGATGCGGTCTTATGCAAATATTTTACCGCCAGCCTAACAGGAGAAGCTTTACAATGGTTTGAAGGATTACCAATGGGAACCATTACATCATTCAATCATCTACAGACCATATTCTTAGGCGCGTACATCAGTAACAACATGTTACGACCAGGAATAGAGAAGGTATTCAGAAGGATCAATGAGGGCTTGCGACACTTAACCACGCGTTGGAGAACCATGTGTAGTGAAATGACAGGGAGAGTGGATGAAAGGAATCTCATATTAGCTTTCATTAACACAATTTTCCCAACAGATCTGTTGTATACGCAGATATTCAGGGTAAAAGATACCATAACAATGACAAAGCTGCGCGAGTACCAGGAAGAGTACATCGCTCTCGAAGAAAAGCAAAAAGAAATGGAATCTTATCCAGTTGCGGTTACAAACGCAAAAGAAGGGAATGCAAGCTTACTCCCAAAGATAACAAATGCAGTTGCAAGCACATCCCAAGGAAGTCAAGAAAAGATGGTAATGGAAGATAAGCAAAAGCAAGTAGCCATGAGAAGTATAGATCAAGAAATGTATGAAAGAGAACTTATAGAAAGACAATATAACAACAATGAAGGAAATAATAAGACTCCAAGGCGAGATAACCAAGCAGAAGGATATGGGGGGAAGAAGTGATACTATAATCAAGGCCCAGGAGGAAGTAGAACAGTCTTGGAAGAAATAAAGATGCCACGTCTAAATACCGCAATAGACAAAATCTGGGAGGCAGTAATCTTAATGGAAGACATACCAGAACCACCAAATATGGGTCATGAGCCACCATCAGGAAGAAGAAGTAGAGAGTTTTGTGCTTATCATCGTTTCCACGGTCGCACCACAAGTAATTGTCGAAATGTACGAAAGATCATCCTAAGAATGATAGATCAGGGGAAATTAAACCATTTTTTAGTCCCACAATAATAGAATTTACCACCACCACCAGAAGGGCGGGCACCAGGAGTAGAAACTGGAAGGAAGACATATTTGATTAAAGTAGGAGCGAATGCCAAGAACTTATACTGTAACTCAATAATACACTCGTTTAGAAGCATAGAAGATTTCCACGATAATGTCCTAAGTCGAGTTCATGCAAGGGACAATGACGGAAAAGAGATACTCAACTTGGCAAAGATATCACCACTGAAAGATTGGCAGAGACAACCAATCTCTTTCAACGCAGAAGAAGTACCAGGAAGTAGAGAATTGCATGAGAGTCCATTAGTTGTCAAATTGGAGATTAACCCAAAAGCAAAGAATAAAGAAGAAGAAGATAATGACGCAGACGCATGGGCAATAAACAGAATATTGATAGATCCTGGCAGCTCAGTGGATATATTGTTTTACCATACTTACAAGACTATGGGCGGCAGAGACGATGACCTCATCCCTTCAACTTACAAGATTTATGGTTTCAATGGATCGACCAATAAACCAAAAGGAGAAATAACAATGCGAATACCTCTCAAAACCATAACCACAGAAATAGTATTCTGCGTGGTTGATGTAGAGTCTCCACACAATGCCTTGATAGCCAGACCATGGTTACGCAGCATCCTTTGAGTGGCTTCAACTTTTCATCAATGCATCAAATTTCCATTACCTCAAGGCATTGGAGTAATAAGAGGAGATCCAAATGAGGGAAAAGCCTGTCATGAGATTGATGTTGACAAAAGTGAAGAACGCGCGAGCAAGCGAAGAGATTGGAAGAGGGAAATACAAGAAGGCAAGCCAAGTGAAAGGTTAATGGTTGATGTTGTGAACAAGGGCGTATAAATAAACAAGACTTCTGCTAAGGCGACAACCAATGCACAAGAGGACGTACCTAGCAAGTGCGTCAAAAAGAACGAATTCAAGATAGGAGAGCTAGTATTGAGACAAATACCGCCCTACCAGAAAAGTTGAAATGGAACGAAGAAGAATGTATGGGATGCACCTTACATAGTTAAGAAAGTCACTGGAAATGGAATATACGAATTAATGGAGAGAGGAAAAGGGGAGGAAGGAAAGCTTAACCAATTTTGGAACCAAGCATATTTGAAGAAGTATGGTACGAGCAAAAATCTAAACATGATCGAAGAAATGGTCCGTATGCGAACCTAATGAAGTAGAAGGGATGAAGAATGTGAAAAAGTTGAAAAGTTATTTATAACAAATAAGTTATTATGTAAGAAAATAATTGAAGAAATAAAAAGTAAGTTATTATGTAAGAAAATAATTGAAGAAAGAAGACATCAGAATTGTACTAATCAAGAGTATGAATGAAAATGAAAAATTCTTCTTCTTTATATATATATAAGAAAAACGCAAAAATAAGACCTTAATAGAAGGCAACACAAGTTAAAATCTCTAATTAGGGAGGCTAGGCATCCAATTGTGGCGTGTGCCTACTTCGCATAATAGCAAGAGGCAATAATAAGACCTAACGCGCGTCATAATTTGGGAAAACCAAGTTAGCATGACTCAGGCGAAAGCTACACTGACCCTGGAACCTGGGTCATGGAGATTTGGGGTGAAATAAAAGCCCATCCAGCAGAGACGCCTTAGTCGTAAGACTAAGGTGAGAAGGTCTCTCCTACGGAGTGTAGAAACTCGATCAGGGCGTCGGGGTACACGATTGAGTCAAGAGTGTCTGGGGCGTACCTGGTAAGTACTGACTATGATACACCCGGTCCTCAAGAAACCCCACTTAGGGTGCGGTCCCGTAACCATAAGCCATATTGGCGGAGGGATAAGGGCCGCGAACACAACTGATTGTTGCATCACTGGATGGGAAGAGCCCACCTTAACCCGGTAGGGGTAAGCTTCCTTGAAGGGGCAGTCAGGGGGAATATAAGGATGGCACCCTCCATTAGGGAGCTGAATTGTGTCAAAGACGTCAATATCATGAGAATTTTACTCACGGGAGTAATAAGACTTTTCGTATTGACGCATCAATACATCCTTAAGAGGCAATAATACGAGAAATGATAAGGCGAAATCAATGGGTCATTGCATGAAAATGTAAAGACCGCCTGCGATTTCGTCACACAACCACAAATAAATACATTAAGGAAAAATAAGACCTCTAACTAGGGAGGCGCGATAAGACCTCACGAGAAACACAAACAGACTCATGAAAATATACCTAACGTTATTTTGCAGGAAAGGAGATCAGACGATGGAATGTGCGAAATCAGAGAAAAGAACAAGCAACAGGAAAGTAAGAATTAACGCACATATATAACATAAGATGAAGGAATAAAAATACTCACACGTGCAAAAATAATAGTATAACAAATAACAGAGGCTGAAAACTACAATACGTAAAGAGGTAAAGTAAACCAATTATAGTAGATGAGAAGACATTCAGGTGAGACATTCAGAAGAGGTAAATAACCTGCAAAAATTTACGCATAAATGCATAGGTTGATCATCTAGTGACGACTAACAGAGGCAAGAATGGGAATGTAAACACATAAAGAAATGTTACTCGCCACTATATGATAGACTCACGCATATGTTATAAATTACTATCAATGCACATGTTATATGTTATTATTAACGCATATGTTATACATTATTGTCACTGTAAAAACGTTTTGCTTTCGATTAATGACAAAATTGTAGGATTAAAATACGCAAGGATAGAAGCAGAAAAGGATTATACATTAAAGAAAAAGATTATACATTCAAGTCTCCTTTATGAACAAAGGATGAAAAGGGAGAGCATAATACAAAGAGTAGATGAGGACTTTACAAGCGGAGAATAAAAAAGAAAAACAGATTTCAGAAAATGCATCTATTTCCCGCCCATATCATCTTCACCTTTTTCTTCAACTTCAGAATCACCACTATCTTTATCTTCAGTCTCTTCATACTCCTCATACTCTTCTTCGCTATCGGAAATTTCATAATCTTCTTCATTAGTAGGAACTTCAGCGAAGTCATAATCTGGAAGAGGAATATTATGCTCAGCACAGATCTTCCCTGCGTATTTTTTGACTTCTGAATCACGCAGACGAATCGCGTCTTTAGTCAAGTTAGAGATAGTGACCACCAACTTCATCTTGAGTCTATGGTACTTAGAATCCCTGGTAGAAATCTTAGATCTCAACTCCTCAATCTCCTTGAGATAATTCTTCTCGGATTCTGCAAAATAAAACAAAAAGATCATGACCGCGTACAAGTAAAAATCTGAAAGCAACATAAAATTGAAGGCAATATAGGATAATAAGCAACCTTCTTTTTCAGAAATAATGTTCTTAACCAATTCAGCATGATAAGACTCAAGGCTAACATTTGTAACTAAACCATTCCTAGCATTATCAATAACCCTAGCAGCCTACTCAAATTCATCGTCATTTTCTATAAGTAGTCGAGAACGGATAGTGTTTTCTCGATCAATTAATGCGTTCTTTTCGCTTATAGCTTGATCTCTTTCCACTTGAACTTGGAGATTAACTTCATAAAACTCCTTTAAAGCTTTCGCACCCTTTAGAACAACCCCATCCTTCTCGGTTATAAGAGCGGCATTTCTCGCCTCCAAAATTTTAATCTTTTCCTTGGCTTCACAATAACGATGCCTAAAGCCATTATTAACGGATAACATGCTCCTATGCTCAACTTTAAGGATTTCATATTTTGACTTCAGTTCCATAGGGTTAAGAGCTTCTAGGTCAGCATTAACAACGTTATTTAAGGAGGAATTAAGATGCTCTAAAAAGATCTCATCTTCGACCGGATAATTAATAGCTTTATAAGTTAAGTTGTAAATTTCTGCAAACACATAAAATTAAAAGGAGGCAAAATGACGCACCAATATAAAAGTGGAAGCAACAAAGGGCTACATACCGATCAATTTATTATTCCTCTCACGAAGCTCAGTAACATCGATCTTATAAGTGGAGACCTCAGCTTTAAGTTTGAGATTTTCAGCCTCAAAAGAACGAACCTTCCTTTGAAGATCTGAATTGACGGCGTAAGATATACGGGCACTCTGCGATAACATAAAATGGGAGTTAAAATAAACACAAAGCATAAAAATATCATAATAATGGACGCGACGGTATATAAATTACCAAAGATCCAAATGCGAATTTAAAGCTTGGACTTAATGCAGAGGCAACTCCTCGTAAGGATTCATGACTCAAAGAAGGAGCGTCACAAATTTTAGCAACAGCTTCGCATGTACGAGTCAATGGATCATTATTGATAGCTGATAGAGAATCAGAAAAGATATTTGGCAACTGATTCATAGGAGACGCGGATGAGGAATCTTCAGGAGAAAGTAGTGCGTCATTATAGGAACTAGTATTTGGAGGAGTGGGAGAAGATAATTTTCTCTTCTTGGAGATATTCTAGAGACAACCTTCTTGCCCTTTACTTTTAAAGGAATATCACCTTATTTGCTTGAATCCGCAGCGTCAACAGTCTCAGCCTACGCGCATAATGAGAGAGAAAAAATAGAGGCAACAATATTGTTAAATTTCGAATAAAAGTATTTCTGACTTCATTATCGCACAAATCTGACGCATAAGACGCAACTTTATTAGCCTTCTTTTTCTGCTTTGCAATCTGAAATCAAAGTAAGTAATAAGAAAAATGAAGAACAATAAAAAGGAAATAAATAGAAATACGAAGACAAAAGTGATATACCATATCATGTTCCTCAGGCCATCTAAACTCCCAAGGTTTATAAGCGGCAAACTCCGCGGGAAGAGGAAGAATTGAACCAATCAGCGCCCTTACCGTTAATGTGAGGACCCTCCAAAATGATAGGATACTCCGCCCAGCGAGTATCCTTTGATTTACGAGCGGTGTTATTAGAGGAGTCATGAAAATCAACATCCCGCATGATCCTCTGGTCTTCAGCGAAACCTTTTTTTCTCATCAAGCGAATACCCCAACGGAATGATTCATTCTTCACAATGACAACATCATAGTGGAGAAAGAAGTTCTCAACCGTGTACTCCGCAGTGATGATTTCTTTTTGTGCTTGGTTAGGGTTCCTTACATCTTATGGATAAGCAGATTCTAACCCTGCCGCACGACGAGCGTACTCCATCATTATCCTGATGCAGTCACCATTCAATTGGAATATGCCGCGCGAAAATCTCGCATCAGATAGAAACTCATAGAACAAGGGGATATTAGTATTATAGAGGGGAATGGGAAGACCAGCGAGCAGTTTCCCGAGCGAAATAATGATTTTCTGATCGTCCCATTGATCAAGCGAAAACCATTTTGGTTCAAGACAAGAAGTAGATTCTTATCCAGGAGGAATGGATAATGTAAAACCTCTATGGTCGAATTCAGCCTTTAATCTCTTTAGCTCTTTAACATTCTTCCAACCTGGTTTAAGTGGCATTTTTAGAATGAGAATGGAAGATGAGAGGGATTCAATCAATATGATCAGGATCAAAATGATAAAGAAGAAGATGATAACTAAAAACTGAGTTCACAACCGAGAAAAAGTAAAAAGAAGATAGAAGAAACAGTTAACGATGGAAAGAGGAGCGAAGTAGAGTGTGATGATCAATCAAAGATTGAACAAAACTGAAGAAAAGCTGAACAATAAAAAATGCAGAGAACGGAGAAGGAGATAAAGAATAAAAAAGTGAAGAAGAGAGCATACTGGAGTATATAAAGGATCATATTTCCTTTCCCGGGATATCTCTTTTACAGACGCATTAATGACAAGATAGATACGAAGAGACGGTTATCAAATCCTGCAGGGACGTATCGAATGATGAGTGGTGAAATCAGCATGTGGGAATAGTCATGCCGAGATCTCGGAATACTGTCAGTCAAAAGGAATATGAAAAGATGAATGGATAAGGCAAAAGTAAAATCAGAGTTTCTCTCACCGCTCCTTCTTTGAAAGGACGATAAGAGAAGAGGCAAAATATGGGTACAAAATACCGCACACTCATTTAACATGCGAAATAACTCCTATAAATAGTAAGCGAATACGAACGCATAAAGCACATCCAAGATGACGAACCAGATGATGTCACCTAGTCACGATAATAGTGTGAAGAACCGTGCGGCAGTGAAGAAATCGTGCGGTTGTGATAAAGTCTACGCGACAATGACGCATGTCAGATCCGAAATTAGGGGCCTTATTAGCTGTCCTCCACTACGTAAACTCCTATAAAAGGAGCTCAATGCCTTTGTAGTAAGAGGAATCTTTTGGGTGAGCTGAGATAAGATAGTTAGGAGAGAGAGAGAGTTATTTACTTTTCAGGTTAGGGTTTTCCCTCATTATCTTTGTACTTGTTCTAAGATTTAATAAAAGATTTTGAGTATTTCATCATGGTTTCTTAGATTACTTCATAGATTATCAATAGGGTGTGGTTGTAGGATTTCCTGCAACTACATGCGTCGCATGATTGTATTTTATCTATGTCTCTTTTTGTAGTCCTCTTTTCATGGTATGCAATCTATGATGAAGAGGTTAGACTCTTGGTTTAAGGTATCTCTGGATTTGAATGCGGTGATTTATGATTGTATTTTATCTATCTCAATTCTTCATATTTATATAGTTGCCCTACCTATAAGAATTTAACTGCATTGAGCTTGGAACTTAAAACTCCATAGTCACCTGATAATAAGGTTTCCAAGAGCTAAGAAATGATCATTAGATGATACAGTTGTTAGTAGTGCTATAAAGGACTGAAAATCAAATAATTACAACTTAGTAATTTGAATAGAATTCAAGTTTGGAAGTTTTATAATGAGATAAATACAGCTCTTCAAAATGAAGTACTGGCCCAACCCTTGCCAGTACAACAATATGCACTGCTCGGAGAATTTGAAGAGCTTCTCAGTTGGTTGTTTGGTCAGTTGTAACTTGGGTTTGGACTAGAAAAAATGCTTGAATTACAAATATCTATTGATCACGAGAAGAGCAGTAACTGAGTACAAACTCATATTTATAAATGAACTCATTGATGATACCACGTTGATCTCTATCTGCCATGTATTTTCAACTATATAGTAGTCTTGAAGAAAATGATCCTTTCATTGTTGTTGGGCTCGTGCTGTCAGCTGTCATGCTAATACATTTTCTGGTTTCACACACTCTTTTTTTTCCTTAGTTTTTTTTGTTCTTACATGATTATATGTGTGAACTTATGGTTTGAGTGTAGGGATTATAGGCAGGGCAGTACTAAGCTTATAGGAAACATAGGCAATTGCCCAGGGCCCCCGGATGATAGGGGCCCCCAATTTATTTATTTCAATATATATACTACTAATAGCTGTGTATTCGCCCGTCAGTATCCACTTCACATTAGATAAGTTTTTATTTGACATAACTTGCTTTGCTCAAGTGTAGGTTACAAAATACAAGAGGGCGAATAAGCTATGACCCATAGAAAAAAACAAAATGCCAGAGTGGTTCTTTCAAAGCAAAGAAAAGAAAAAGAGTAGAGCAACAACTTCAAAGTTCTTTGAGAGGATCGATGAACAACTATTTGGCTCGAACAAGTGATAGTGTTGGACTTCCAGAAAGAATAAATGAGGGTGATGTTCCTGCAAGAGAAAGAATGAATGACAGTGATGAAGAATATGCAAATTTGGTTAATGCAATGGAGAAAGAGGATGATTTTCTCAATGGTAGTAGCAGTAGTGGTCCTAGTGGAAATAATCAGAATGTGCAAGGTGGAGAATTGTTACAGCCAAAGAATGAACATGGGCATGGCGAAGTGCAAAATGAAGAGTGCGAACAAGTAAACATTTATACCAAGGAAATTGGAAATTCATTGACCAAGGTTTCAGAGATTTTTTGGTAGAAAAAGGTCCCATAAAACTAAGTGAACATTAACAATAGCCTTACAATGAACATCTATTACGATTCTCTAATCGTTATTATAAACGAAAAATGAGTAATGGGAAAAGGGTTGATAGGAGATGGATAGTATATTCAACTGTTAGGGATCGCGTGTTCTGTTTTAGTTGCAAATTGTTAAAGGGACATGGGGTTGATTGTAAGTTGGATACCAATGGCTCTAATGATTGGCATAATCTTGGTAAAAAACTTAGACAGCATGATACTTGTGAGGGACATCTAGCATCCATGTCTAAATGGAATGAAATGGAAAGAAGATTGAAGAAAAATGAAACCGTTGATATATAAGGCAATGCAAGAACAAATCAAGAAGAAAAACAGTATTGGGAACAAGTCTTGGTTAGAATAGTTTCACTTATCAAAACTCTTGCTAAAAATAATTTATCTTTTCGACATGGTGAATAACATCGATTACGATACGATAATTGATGAATTTGTATCGAGGAGGCCAAGAAGATCAATTACTCGTAGATTAACTATTTTTGTCTAGTCGTTTCCATTTGAAAATTTTATTACATACTTATGTTTGTTTGTTATTTTTTATTTTATTTTTGAAACATGCTTATGTTAGCGGTCTTTTTATTTTAAACAATCTCGTTGATTTTTTTTTAAGGCCCCTATAATCGTTTTTCGCCCAGGGCCCCTAAAAGTCTTGGTACGGCCCTGATTATAGGAGCAATAGATCAGCTCTCTTAGACGGAATAGAAGAGGGAGGAATCAGGGCTGCTCCGTCATAGACCCAAGAAATTGAGGATCAGGGAAATGATAGAGCTATGGATGGACTTCAAGATCGAGTCCTTTTGTTGAAGCAAGGAAGTTGTATTTCAGATTTTACTTTTCAGTTTAGTTGCGTCTCTTTCTGTGTCTGTGTCTCGAAAATGTGGAGATCCACTTTGTATGAGTCCGCATCGCACCATGCAAACGTGTACACCTGTGGCAACGGTGTTCTAGTTAATTTGTGGGTAGGAAGCTGGTCACTTTCTTAATATAAAAAACTGATAAACTATCCACATCAATTTAAGATCAATTAATGTATTTTAACCATATAATTATTTAATGAATTCTAATTATATAAGTAAATAATTATTGATTACCACTAATTAAGTAAATAACAATAATTATATAAGATAAACTAATCAATTTTCAAATTTTACCCGTAAATAGTTGTCAACTTTACTTATATAATCTAAATTTTATTTTATCTACTGAAAATTAGGGGGACAAATACTCAATTCACCTAAACTACCTCTACTAATTTCCATTTTAGCAAACACTGTCCTCCCTAGTCTTAGGGTGCCTCTGCCGCTGGTGCCGATACACAAGCAAGGGAACTTCAATCTCTAAACAACACCCCAAGAATCTCATTACATTTTGATTGTTAACCTGAGTTAAAATAACTACTTTATTTATAAATTGCTCAATTTTACTTTGATCAACTATTTTGGACTTCTTAATAGCAATTATACGATTATCTGACGAAGTTAAAAGAAAGGTACTAATATCATTTGCAGTCAGGATCTATTAAGAGATCAAAGTATCAAACTATGTAGTCAATCTCGACCCTCCCGCTTAAATTCCCCATCTCGATCCATGGTTGAGACGAGATCTAACTAAGTTAACCAAGAAGGCTGAGGTTTTACCGAACGAGTTGGCGAGTCGATATGTATTATGAAAATTTTATTGCAAAAATTCAAAATCATCCCTAGAAAACTCGTTTTTCTTTCTATCATGTGAAATGAAGAGTCGTATTAAGGGCCAAATTGAAATAGTCTCGAATCCCCAGCATTTTCATCAACTACTTTATTAAGTGGTATAAAAATTAAAAACAATGACTTTAAGATTTCATCGATATAAAACTGTGAAGATGTCTGGGTTTTTTTTTTTTTTTTTTGGAGACTCAATCTGCTGACTTCCTATTTGAGAGTCAGGCTCCTGGCCAACTGGGCTAATCCCTGATGGTTGAGTTGTGAGATTCACTATACTTAGTTTGAAGCTACCACAAGAAAGAAGGGACCAGCGTACATTCATTGGGCCAGGAGTGAGCCAATACCTCTCTTTCTAAATACGAACTCTCGCTTGTTATACCACATAAACTTGAATTTAAGATTTGAGTACAAAGTAAGTTTGGAAAATGTACAGAAGAGTCCTAATATTATGACCCGATTCACAAAAGCATCCTAATGTTACAAACTAGTAACAAAATGGTCATATTTTCGTTAAAAACGAGTTAAGTGAATGATTCACAGTTAAATATGTTAATGAAATTACCTATATGGCCTCCCTACTTATCCCTCCATACACAATTTTGAATTTTTCCTTCATTATATAGTTTTGACGTGGTGCCATTTATAGGTGGTGGTGTCGTCGCCTACACACTGTTACAACGCATTCAGGATTGTTAAATCACATTCAAGTTCATTACACCCGCATTTAGAACCGTTACACCGTATTCACCCAAAGAGTTCACCGCTTCTCCTTTGAGGTTTAGAGAGATTCTTAAGCTTTCACCATCACCACCATCGCTTCATCACCACCACTTCAACTAATTATTTAAATGAAAAGGGTATTTTGAGAGGCTATTTTGGAAAAAGATAACTCCGTTTTGTTCAAAAACGTTAAATCTGATGGAAATATAACCATTTTATGAACAAATTACAAGAATATGACCATTTTGTGACCCAACTATAAAAAGTATGTCCATTCAGAACTGCCCAATAAGTTTTAGCAACTTTGGCCCTACAAAACGGGTGAGACTGTCCATGCACCCTTAAAGTACCTTTCAAGTTAGAAGTTTCCATCTGGTTTTTTGTTTTCTTTTTCCTTTGTTGAACAAACCGATGACCAAAAAAGAAGACATGTGGCGTTGAGAAAGACGATGATTGTGATCATTCATGGTGAACGGAAATTACAGTGACCAGAATGACATCATAATGAGTTGAAAAAAATAATTTCAACTTCTCCGTCCTAATCCAATTCATATTAATTTCTTTCTGTAAACATCATTATCGGTCCGTCTAAAACAAATCGAATTTTTTTTTATTTTCTTTCGCGAATTTTCTTATTGCCCTATTAGCATTCTCGTACGTTAACTTATGCAGTTTGGAATGGAGCTCCACTAAGATCCTCATTTAGTTTATCCATTATAGGGTGCAACTGGCATATATCTGATTGGTCAGATACGTCATTGAAGTCTATGGTCGACTCTCTCCAAGTGAATGGGACTCGCGCCATTCAAACAGTATTTGTCCAGAAAGCTATTTAAGATGTTTAAATGATAGGTAACGATCGCTTGACTGATCTAATTACCATTAGCAAACAAAAATCATGTCCATACAACGAATCATATTATTTCATTTCTGTTTCTGTTTAATATTAACACCATCTGTTAAATCACTTGATACACTGGGGGATTCAAAGCCAGGGTGTCCAGACAAATGTGGCGATATAAGCATACCATACCCTTTTGGTATAACTAGTGAAGGTGGAGGAGAAGGATGCTCCATTGCAGGTTATGGCGTTGACTGTGATTTTTCATACGATCCTCCTAAGCCATTTATTGCCACAACTAGGCTTCAAATTCTTAGTATATCTGAAACTGAAATTCGTGTTGCCAACAGGATCGCTAAGTTATGTTTCAATAGAAATGGAGATGTGGTGCTTAATGAGTCGGTAGTATACATGAGCGTGGGGCGGACCCCTTTTACATTTTCGAACACAAAGAACAGGAACACTCTGATTGGTTGTAGGTCCAGCGCGAATTACTATGTTGATCAGGAAGATGGGAAGTACTCAACCTCATGTATATCATCATGTGAGAGTAGGAAGAAAGTGGTTGAAGGGTCCTGCGGCGGTTTTGGGTGTTGCCAATTTTCTATTCCTAAAGGGATTAAAAGCTTTAAGATAACAGTTGAAATGAGCACTGATGTTCCAAATTTCTTGTCCTACAGCCCTTGCAGTTACGCTTTCATGGGTGAGTATGAGCAGATAACCTTTGCTGAATCAGATCTTCTGGCCGTACCTGAAGACAGAGATATCCCGGCTGTCCTGGACTGGGCAGTAGGAAATAAGACATGTGAAGAAGCACAAAAAGATCAAACCACTTACGCATGCCATGGAAGAAGTAACTGTAGCAATTCAGACAACAATCCTGGGTATCGTTGCACTTGCTTTAACGGGTACAAGGGGAATCCTTATTTCAGTCCCGGATGCATAGGTATGTTTATGTTTTTTTTTTTTTTTTGAATAATTTATGGATCTTTAGAACAAAAACCGTAATTCAATTGCTCAGGCGGTCTCCCTAAGGTCGAGGGATAACCAATTCGAACATTTAGCTAAAATGATTCAACCAATCCCAATATCTCAAAACTATTGACCATTTTAAGCAAAGAGTTAAAACCCGTTGATATTTCAAATTCTCCCCTAGTGATACACTCACCGCGGGTCGGATCCCACGATATGTACTGCAAGAGAGGGGTGGCCCCCCTATAACCCGGCGGTTTAGCAGGAGTGAGTTTAGCGTGGGTCCCACCCCCTCTCTCTCACTCGGTATAACCCGCGGGATATAAATCATTTCTGCCCCCTCCTTTTTGTGTTCTTCCTCAAACGGAAACAAACGAATGAACCAGTCAACCAAATCATCTTTAAAAAAAAACAAATCCCCATAAAAAAAGGGACAAATATCATTTGGTCCTTTTATAGGTGGTCCCAAGTCATTTTGGTCCTTTCAGAAATCACCTTTTCCACTTGGTCTATAATTATTTAAAATATCAAATGGACAAAAGTACCCTTCCGTGTTAATTCCTACTTATTTTTTGTAGCAGTTCATTCTGTCTGATGAACTCCGGAGTTCATTCCCTCAAATGAACTCCTAATAAAACTAAACTAAATTTCCTACTTATTTTTTATGCGGAGTTCATTATGTCTGATGAACTCCTGAATTCATTCTTTCAAATGAACACCTAGTAATTCACACACGAGTTCATCTTCAAACCGAGTTCATTCTTTACATGAACACCTACTAAAAAACAGAGTTCATCTTCAACACGAGTTCATTCTTTACATGAACACCTAGTAATTCAAAATCTAAAAACAGATTTCATTCTTTACATGAACCTAAATCTTCAACAGCAGCAGAGAGAGAAGAAACAGAGTTCATTCCAGAAATGAACTTTGTCACAAACCAGAGTTCATTCCAAAAATGAACTCCGTTATCGTCATCACAAACCAGAGTTCATTCCAGAAATGAACTCCGTCATCTTCATCTTCTTCATCAGCAGCAGCAGCTCATCTTCATCGTCTCCATCATCGGCAGCAACAAAAGACGAAAAAACATCAAAAATCTTCATCACAAACCAGAGTTCATTTCTAAAATGAACTCCGTCATCTTCATCTTCTTCATCAGTAGCAGCAACTCATCTTCATCATCTTCATCGTCTCCATTATCATCAGCAACAACAGATGAAAAAACATCAAAATCTTCATCACAAACCAGAGTTCATTTCTGAAATGAACTCTATCATCTTCATCTTCTTCATCAGCAGCAGCAACTCATCTTCGTCTTCTCCATCATCAGCTGCAACAACAGACAAAAAAACATCAAAATCTTCATCACAAACCCAGAGTTCATTCCAGAAATGAACTCTGTCATATTCATCTTCTTCATCAGCAGCAGCAACTCATCTTCATCATCTTCGTCTTCTCCATCATCATCAGCAACAACAGACGAAAAAACATCAAAATCTTCATCACAAACCAGAGTTCATTCCAGAAATGAACTCCTTCATCTTCATCTTCTTCATTAGCAGCAACAACTAATTTTCATCATCTTCATCGTCTCCATCATCATCAGCAACAACATACGAAAAAACATAAAAATCTTCAATACAAACCAGAGTTCATTCCAGAAATAAACTCCGTCATCTTCATCTTCTTTTGTAGATCCGAAACTTACCCAAGCATGTGAAGATGATAAAGTTCATCATCATCATAAATAGCAGCAGAATCTTCAACCTCAGCGTCTCCATCATCAAAACAGCAGCAAACATTAAAAAAAACCCGCAAAACTTCATCGTATTCATCATCATCATCATCGTTCATCTTCTTCATCACCAGCAGAGAAAAAATAGAGAGAAGAGAGAATCTTTCATTATAATCTTCATCTTCTTCATCACAGGCACGAAAAAAAAATGGAAAAAGGAGAGAAAAAGAGAGAAACTAGATCTGAAAACAGGAAGAGAGAGAAGGTAAATCTGAAAATAAGATATTTTCTAGTTTTTTTTCTTCTATATATGTGGTCCCAAAATGATATTTCTGTCACCACACAATGACAATTACATCATCCATTGCGTTATCGTAGGACCAAACCATAATTTCTGGGGCCAAACTATAAAATATATTTTGAAAAGGACCAAACAGACAATTGACTAGGTTAACTAAACCAAACTCTCTCTAATATATTATTTTTAGGACCTAATGGTATTTCTTATTAAAAAAAAATCTCAAGATAAGTTTCAATCTTTTTGGAGATGAAAGGAGTATCATATACGATCTTCATTTACTTTTTCTGGATAAGGTGATCAAATCTACATCAAGAACATTAATCGGAAGATCACAAAGCATCGAAAACAATTAGAAACCAAATATTATGAAGAGTACACCACCTATACCAGACAAGGGAAGAGCGGGCATATTGGAAAAAGATTCCAAGTCATGAGATAGATGGAACAAACATTTGTTGGAATATAACTTTTGTCTAGATCATTCTAGATATGTTAAGTGAACTAGGAGTTAAGAAAGTCTAGCTAATCCTCTATTGATTCAAAATAAATAAATAATAATAATAAAAATAATTTAGAGCATATTTGGTACAATTTTTAAAAACAGTTTCCAAAAATAGTTTTCCAATGTTTTAAAAACATACCAATTTTTTCTTGTTTTCATTTTTTTAAAATTCTTTGGAAAGATATAAACTGCTTTTGAAAACCAAGGAAAATCAACTAAATCAAATCAAATGTAAAGACTCGTCTAAGAGATAGTGATACTGGCCACGACTCACTTGCAGTCATTTCCCCGATCTCTTACTTTGTTTTGATAAGAAGAAGAAGGAACAATAAAAGAAAAAAGAGAAAACACAGAAAACAACAATTTGTTGTTTTCATTCTTTTTGTTTTCAAATTCAGAAAACAAATAGAAAACATTTTCTAAAAATGTTCATACCAAACGTGTTTTCTACTGTTTTATGTTTTCTCTGTTTTTAAAAAACAAAAAACTGTTTTTGGAAACCGTACCAAACATCCTCTTAGTCTTGTAATGTCCATACCAGGAGAAGTTTACACTTTACAAAAGAAATACGAATTATCCAGAGGTTCCAGGGTCGTTAATTCAAGTGTGAACAAGAAAACTTAGTCAGTAACGGAAAGATATCTCAAGATAACACTACAGTGTGTAATGGTCGGCAATTGTAGATAGGCAGTGGTAGTCTTCTTTGTAAACTAAGCAAGAACTAACAAGAAAGAGTGAGATTACAGTTTAAGTCTTGCTTCAACTGTTCTGGTTCGCAACTCTAACTACTATGCTCGTAACAGACCAAAGGATGGCCAATGGAACACTGTGAGACCATTTTAATTTTCTTTTTTTCTCTATTAAGATATTTTCATGAAATGAGTGATTTATTAGAGATCTCCGGAAATGATTTAATAGAGATCATGTTATTCTTTAACTGGGGATGAAGTTTCCGATTGCCGGAAAACAACGGCGCCTCAAAGGCTTTTAGAGCCAGTAAGAAACATTATGTAACGCAGAAAGAGAAGCCATGCCAAGAGGCAGGAATCAAACCAAAATAAAACTAAGCCTAAAAACTTCTCCGACATAACCAAATCTATAACTACTAAATACTAAAAACTACCTAGATTAAAGAAAAGAAGGCGAGGAACAATCCTTAAATGGACTAAATCATAGCAGGAAGAGAAGATAGTATTGGGATTTTTTTTTAGAGTTTGAAAGGGTTTTCTAGAGAGGGGAGAGAGACGGAGGTCATATCCTTTCCACCTGGCCAAATTTAATCCATTATCTTCTAAGGAATACAATTTTGCATAAGACCCTAACGAATTTGTGTTTTGTGATGTGAGTGTGACTGGACAGACATAAATGAGTGCGAGGATGAAAAAAATCCCTGTGAGGGTATCTGCACCAATACCGATGGGAGCTTCAATTGTTCTTGTCCAGCAGGCAGTCAAGGTGATGGGAGGAAAGACGGGCGAGGTTGCTCTCGCAAGGTTCCAATTATACAACTTACTCTTGGTAAAGTTTTCCATTGATATAATTTTCCTTGGTTTCTTAATTCAATTCATTCTGCAGCGGTTAGTCTCATATTTCACTCTTTTAATGCAGGTATTGGTTTAGGGCTGTTGTTTCTAATTATCGCAAGTTCCTGGATATACTTGATCATAAGAAAAAGAAAGTTAATAGAAATGAAAGAGAAATTTTTCCAACAAAATGGTGGGTTTATATTACAACAACAACTATCGTCAAATGAAGGTGGTGCAGAGAATTCAAAAATCTTTACCGCAAAAGAGCTCAAATTAGCAACCAACAATTACGATGAGAGTTTAATCGTTGGACGAGGAGGCTATGGAACCGTTTACAAGGGAACTTTGGCAGATAGTCGTATAGTTGCTATTAAGAAGTCCAGAATAATTGATCAGAGTCAAATTGAGCAATTTATAAATGAAGTAGTTATTTTAACTCAGGTTAACCATCGAAACGTGGTGAGGCTCTTGGGTTGTTGTTTAGAGACCGAAGTTCCCATGCTTGTTTATGAATACATTTGCAATGGCAACCTCTTCAAACATATTCATCCCAGTGGTGCGGAGCCTTCTCTTTCTTGGGCAAACCGTTTGAGGATTGCTATTGAAACTGCCGGTGCACTTAGTTATTTACACTCGGAAGCTTCGATACCCATCATCCATAGAGATGTCAAGTCTGCCAACATACTTCTAGACGAAAATTACACCGCAAAAGTAGCAGACTTTGGAGCGTCCAGGTTGATTCCTTTGGACAAAACAGAATTATCCACACTTGTACTAGGGACCTTAGGATATCTGGATCCAGAATATTTTAACACAAGCCAACTGACAGAGAAGAGCGATGTTTATAGCTTTGGTGTGGTTCTTGTGGAGCTGTTGACGGGAGAAATGCCCATTTCTCAAGGGAGATCTGCAAAACAAGTAAGTCTCGCACCCTACTTCCTTTCGTCCATGCAACAGAATAAATTGTTCCGACTTCTTGATTCTCGAGT
Organism: Papaver atlanticum; assembly: GCA_023531105.1. NCBI lineage: Eukaryota > Viridiplantae > Streptophyta > Magnoliopsida > Ranunculales > Papaveraceae > Papaver > Papaver atlanticum. The sequence continues at coordinate 94,858 of JAJJMB010002922.1, read as the reverse complement.
ACGCTACGAGGGGACACCAAAACAAGTCAGTGCACTAGCAGAACTTGCAAGAAGTTGCCTTAGCTTGGCGGGTGAAGATAGGCCAACGATGAGACAAGTAATGACAGATCTAGCAAGATTGAGAGAGCCAGAGAAAGACGCTTGGCCACTTCAACCAAACCACGAAAAGAAATCAAGCCTACAGTTTGAACCAACAAACCTTTATAGTTCCAGTGATCGGCTCAACAGTTGGTGACTCTGGGAAATACAGTTTGAATACAGAGTCACCGATACCATTGTGCGATTTATGTGTATAATCTTTGATTGGGTTCACTAAAAAACAGTGCTGCTGGATTGTGGGGTTGCAGATGCAATTCTTTTATTAGAAGTTCAAATTTTTTTCTCCATTATTTGTGAATCGAAGATATACAATGCAGTTATCTGGTTGTCTCGTAACCTTTTGAATTTTTATTTTTCTGGACCATATAATGCGTGCCACTTATGCAAAGTAGAGAAAGCTGCACAACTATTATTGTCGAGGAAATCCGATTATTATACGGGGCCCTGTTCATGCAAAGATTACTGGTAATTGGCTGCAAGAAAATTGTGCTACGCCTTTCATTCAAAATTTACAATGTCAGTTTCACAAAATATATTTCAAGGACTTCATTCCTATAGCACCGTACTATTATAGCACAGCAAAATTGTTCTAAGAGGCAAGCATAAAACCTCGGTTCAAGATCACTTTTTGAAAGTAGTTGTAGTACAAGTTGGAGTATGGACCTTCTCAAGCGATGAGTAACAGCTGCAACACCTTCCTTCACAGTGGCTCTCCTTTTCTCCTTGAAGTTCCAAAGTTTTTGAACTGGAATTCTACCGCTTGGGTTGTACTCATTCATTTCTACAAGTGCATTAACAACTGCAGAATACGCTATTTTACCCCATTCGTTCTTCAAGATTTTAAACAATGTATCTTCCTCGTCAATCAATTCCTGAAGACAACATATAGAAAGTAGATTCAATTACCTCTTTTGTACAAAAGGAGCTATAACTGCTGCTTTCCAGCATGAATTCAAGGCCTCAACTATTGGTGTTAGTGGCATAAAGAGATATATAACCTGATATTTGCCATCCACCAAGGTGACCTGCTTAAAAGGATGCCAAGCTTGGTTTTTGAGCATCTTCTCCCAGAAGTTGCAAAGCATGACAGACTCATCCGCGATTACATCCGCCAATGATGATCTACATTTGCGTTTCAACGCTTTACCACAGTGTGCACTCTCTTCAATTTCCCTGCAATTCATTGGCAATGCACAAAAAATTAAATCAGATTACGCCTACTATTTCAACATGATTCAAGCAGACATGAGTGCCCCTCCATAAACTTACATGGATTAGTGATTTACGAGCTTGTTGTAACTCATCATTGTCGAGACGTTCCTTGACAATTAAGTTCTTATTAAGATCTTCCAAACCCTCAATACATTCTATGCTCTCACTCAATGATTTGGTTAACTCATCTACTGTATCCTCCAATCTCTTCACTTCATCAGTTTGCTTCTTTAATGAAGCAAACTTCGTTCGAAGCTTTTCTACCTCAGCCTCAATTACTTCCACTTCATTCCGTAATTCGGTTTTGTAATCAAGTTGCTTCTGTAATTCCCCAACCGTTGTTTGAAGCTTTTCTAACTCAACCACTTTCAGTTTCTCCATTTCTTTTTGTAATTCATTTTCGTAATCAACTTGCTTCTCTAGTTCAGCAACCCTTGCTCGAAGCTTCTCTATCTCACTCCCTTTCACCTTCTCCATTTCATTTTGTATTTCAGTTTTACAATCAAGTTGCTTCTCTAGTTCAGAAACCCTAGTTTCATGCTTCTCTATCTCATTCTCTTTGAGTTTCTCCACTTCATCAACTTGCTTCTCTGAATGGCTTAGCTTTAGTCGAAGCTTCTTTATCTCACCCTGAGAGAGAAGAGGACAGTAAAGTTAGGATCGATGATTCGGTATATTGGATGTAAAATTAGAGTGATTGAAGTTAACAAACCTTTTGAAACAGAGAAAGCTTGATTAATGCAATTTCCAAAGATGTTTTGGGGATATGCATATCATGCATCACAGATTGTATTTGTATTACTTCACTTTCCGGTTCATAAATCATCATCTTCTTCTGTTGATCATAAGTCCCCTGTAAATAGAGAGATGATCGTATATTCACACAGCAACTACAAACATATAAAACAAAAGAAGTAGAAATCTTAAGAAGGTTTTTTACCTCATCATCTTCTGCACGGTTTCGCTTCTTGTTAGAATCCATTTTTTCTGGTTTTTGGTTGTTTTTTTTCTCTTAATATTTTCTTTGTCTTTTCTTCTTATACTAATCCCCTCGTTTTCTGATTCTAGGTACTGTATTTATTTATTGTTTCATACTGATAATTTTGCCATTGCTTCCTATTCTCTTCTAATTTAATACTAGTTCCACTTCCCAAGCTAATTCAACTCATTGATTTAATCTTACGCGCTTTATTAATCGATCACTTTTGTGTTTTTTTTTCTGTATACTCGTAAGTTCTTAACGTAAAAATGACCAAAAATATGATTGATTTCCATATATCTTACCCCAAAAATATGATTGATTTCCGTATATATTACCCGTTCTGTAACAAATACAAATAGTTGACCAAAACTATGTGTGTATTTTGATAATGGTTAAGATACCCTTTATACGGTGGATGTCAGGACACGGGTGTTGATTAGGAAAGCCACTAATGGTAATTAGAAATCAATCCCCTTTCTCCTGATTTCAGTCATAACTACTGATTTCCAGAAATTGTTCTCTCTCTCAAGGCTTCTTCGCTCTCCTAATAACTACTGATTTCCAGATATTTCTGAAAACAGATCTGAGATTTTGGTCAGGAAAACAAATAGAAGTTTTGGTAATATCAATGTTCGAGATGGGTTTTTGATTAAAGTTTTGATTTTTAAGATGGGTTTTTCATCTACATCGAAGAGGAATGTATAAACAGATATTTCGTTGATCAATTCATTGCCTGTTTATGTTAAAGATTGCCGGCGGTGTTGCTGGTGCCTTTGCTAAAACTATTGTTGCCCCATTAGAACGCATTAAGATTCTCTTGCAGGTAATTAGGTCAATTAAGATTTTTGTGTAATTGTTGATTTGAAAAAAATTGTGATCTTTTTATTAATTTTTTGGGGAATTTGTAGACTAGAACAGACGGGTTTCATTCAATTGGTGTGTATATCACCACTGCCATTTTATGGTTCCTACAAGTAGCAGTTGGAATTAGATTTGTGATTAACTAAGGAGGAATGCTTTTCTCATTCGGTTCCATATGAAGGAGATACTGTCCATGTTTCTTTTGTTGTGATTAAAGCTGAGGGATGGCATTACGATGAAGATGGTGTAGATTTAGTTGTAAATATTGTCTATCCTCAAGAAGTATTTCAGGAGTTTGTCAAGTGTCTTACTTTTGCTTTATCTTTTTCCTTCCTCATTTTGCTTTTCACTTTCCACTTGGTTTCTATCTATTGGTTACAAGATTCTAATTAAATAAAAGAACTACGCAATATTTACCTTGTACATAGAAATAGGAAATACAAAACATGGCATCCAGTTATGTAAACTTTGTATGTAAACATTATGGCAGGAATGCATTAGAATTTGTATGATTGAACTTGCTATTGAAAGCCCAAATACCTGGAGTTGATTGATTTTGTCGGAATTCATGTCACATGGTGATCTTGTTCATTAGGAATAGTAAATAGCAAACGCTTTTTGGTTCTCAGCATTCTTTAGGGGTGGGGAGGTGTTCAGCTGTGCATCCTGAACAAGTACACTCCTGCTATACAAAGAATAGCAATTTGTATTGTTTTGTGGGTAATATCTAGTCTTGTTGGTATTCAATCTACTGCATATGTGTATAGATGTTTGTTCTTTGATGCATAGTACATCTTGAAGAAATGCTTGCATTTATCATAGTTATGAAAAGTTGAGCTCGTTAGAACCAAACTTGTCCGAGGTGTGTACTTAGTCGCAATGAAGATCCAAACTGAAACTCTTATGCTGCCAGGCCCATATCAGAAAAGGCTTGCATATACGTTTGTTGTAGATGTAAGAGTGAAGGCTTTGAAGAATGCACACTTGTCCACACTTTAGATTATTTTTAGGTGCTCCTATACTTCATGTTGTCTGAATTTTTTCCCTCTTACCCTCGGATGCTCCTATATTTCATGTTGTCTACCCTGTTACCCAGTTGCCCCAATGTGTTTTGAGCATAAATAGCGTCGCCTGTTGTTGATCTGATCCTGTTAGACTGAGTGGCGAACCCTTTGATTGGCTATGGGGAATGTGTTCATTATTTTTGTCCTCAAAGAAGAACATTTTGGACTAAATCGTTTAACAATGGACTGACTCGTTTAGGATTTGGTAAATTTGGATCCCCTTGTACTAGGCTTGAGATGGCAGGACTAGACAGTCTAAAGCCCAATAACTTTACAGTATATGGGATTACCCCCTGACGCAGTGTGGTGGGCGTTGTGGATGGAGCAGCCAGAATCCGAAATTATCATACCGTATCAATGGGGGCTCCCATCGCAAGCGGTTAAGGGTCTATTTTTCGATGATTTAGTGGCTAGTTTGGATAGAAAAGTATATGATATTCATAATTTCTAATCCTAGTCTTCTGGTCCTTCTGTAGTCCTCCTCCTAAGATTGTTTGTGAGGCCTTCTTGGAACCTTGTTATCTATTTTAGAATGATGTTTTGGGGACTACCCCAAAACAGTGGGGGACTACTCTTCCAATTTCGGGGTGGATATTTGAAGTAATTTTAAGTCACCCCTTATCTAATTTTTATTTAAATACCAAATTTACCCTTGGTAATTAAATTAGTTAGATTAGTTAGTGTTAGTGTAATGATTAATTAGTGATTAGTTAGTGATTAGTGAGTTATTAATAGGATAGTTTTTTTAGAATGAGATGAAGAAGAAGGAGAAGAACAAGAAAAGATGAAGAAAAAGAGGGAAGAACCCAAAAAATATTATTTTGAGTTTAGTAAATATGCTATGAGTGATTCATGTGATGATACCTCCTCCTCAGAATCAGAACCTCCTTCATCTCCTAAACTATTTGTCAATACTTCTAACGATCCGGGCGTGAGTTATTTCTTAGATGATGAATGTTTTTTTCCCCAAACTCAAGCTAACGACCCAAATGATGAATTTTATCAGCCACAACCAGAATATGAAGTTATGGTTACTCAGGTATGTCTCAAATTTAGTTAATGTAGCTTGAATTGTGCAAAAAATAGGCCAAATCGAAAATTTCAGGAAGAAATTTCGGCTAGGTGATAGTAGTTCGGTTAGCAATTTTGCCAAAAAGGTAGCCGAACTCTCCTGTATGTGCAGTTCGGTTACTCATTTAAGCCTACGCAGGTAACCGAACTCTGTTTTAATGGAGGTTTTTGAGAGTTCGGTTATCTTTTTCCAGAAAACGTTGCCGAACTAATTTTATAGAGTATACAGTTAATGGTTCGGTTCAGTCGAGTTTATTCCTTTTGTTACCGAACTTTATGTTCGGCAAGCTCGCAAATCACCTTAATTGAATAGATAACCGAACTCTGTAGTTCGGTTTAGTCGATTGTATTAATTATGTTTCCGAACTATAGTTTTGAAATTTCCAAAGAACAAGTTCGGCAAGATCGCAATTTTTTTTTCATAACCGACCTTATTGTTCGGCAGGATCGCATATTATGTTTACATTGCCGAAAATATAAGTATTTCATATTTTTAGTTGGTATTGACGTTGTGCTATTACTCGTAGGTTGCATCTGATCCAATAGAACCAATGGAAAATCAACCTACCCCTGTTGATATTTTGTACGATGACACATCCCATCACTACATGAATGACTTGGTATTCAAAAGTCCTTTAGAGTGTAAGAGTTGAGCTAGACAACATGCACTAAAAGACATGTGCGTATTAGTATTGAATGGGAGAGAAAGCAAAACCCATTTTGAAATGGTGTGTGAGAGAAGCGGTGATCCCGATAAAAGCCACAAGAGGAAGGGTTATGTTTATAAAGGAAAGACAAATAGGAAGAACAAAACTTTCTCAAAGAAGATTAAATGCCCATTCAAGCTTGCATTTAATTATAACAAAGAATTGGGTGGATGGGTTCTCTACAAGGTTATGGAAGGTTGTCATAACCACCCTCGTCCGGAGCATCTTGAAGGACATTTCATGGCGGCCAAGCTAACTCCTGAAGAGATGGACAAGGTAGCTAAAATGAGGAAAATGGATCTTTCACCGATTAAAATGCTCCAAATACTAAAGGAGGATAACAAGGATAACCACTCATCTTTGTCCACCATTTATAATGCAATAGTGACAATTAGAAAGAAGGAATGGAGAGATAGACAAGTGATGCAACAATTGTTTTTTTTTTGTCAAAGAGAAAGACTACGCGGTTCAAAAGGATGTGGATTCGGACGGAGAGATAACACAACTCTTCATTGCGCATCCAACGAGTGTTCAATTGGCTCAATGCTTTCATGAAGTTCTCATAATGGATTGTACTTATAAGACGAACAAGTACGAGATGCCATTGTTGAATATTGTTGGGCGTACTTCGACGCAGTCACCGTTTACCGTGGCGTTTTGTTTTTTAAGAGACGAGCAAAAACCTAGTTACATTTGGGCACTACAACAAGTTAAGGCAATCTTCCGAGGTGATGATATTCCCGGGGTTATAGTGACCGACAATGAAGTCGCATTGATGAATGCAATAGAGGTAGTGTTTCCATTAACACACAAAATGCTTTGTACATTCCATATATGGTGTAATTTGATAAATAGGTGCAAGCCAATAATTTGTCCACCCAAGAAAAAAGGATATGAAGAGATTAAGATGCTACCGGAACATGAACGAGCGGATGCAAAAGAGGAAGTTGAAAAAAAATACGCTCTAAATTACGCTATTTGGGTTGCTTTCAACAGTGAATGGGAATCATTGTGTTGGTCTCTTACCGAGGAAGAGTATCATCTAAATCTTGCGGAGTTTATCGCCCATTGGGATACTCCCGATTCTCCCGGTGTTGTATCGTATGTTCTTCGCCAATGGTTGGAACCACACAAAGAGAGGTTCGTTAATGCCTATACCAACCAATATAAACACTTGGGAAATCAAGCGACAAGTTTAGTAGAGTCGGCTCACCATCGGTTGAAGAAGAATCTCTTTGGATGTGTTGATAATTTCGTAACCGTGTGGAATGCTATGGAAAATTACTTCAAGCGCGACATTGATAGAATTAAAGAGAAGTTCCAAAAAAGCCGTATATTCAAAATGACCGGAAAATACGCCGACCACCCATTGTTCAAGGGAATCCATTACAACGTATCTCGGCAATGTATGAAGTTGTTGATTATAGAAGTCGAGTTGATTGATAAGTGGGAAACCAAGAGGGATGAGGTGTGTGTATGTAACATGAAGAAGTCTATGGGACTCTCTTGTCGCCATATGATAATCAACTACGAGCATGGCGTAATCCCTTTAAGCGACATTGATCCATATTGGAAGCATCTAAGTTTCATCCCTCCTCCAAAGGGAGAAGAAGCCGGAGAGGAGTTTGGTGATAACGACATGGGTAGAACCGTACTAAAGATGTATCGTGGCATGAACAAGCTCCAAAAACAAATATTTTGGGATGACATGAGGAAAATCATATATCCACAAACTTCCGAGAATGTTTATGAACCGTCAAAAGGCAAACGCAAAGGTAGGCCAAGCCAAAAAGAAACTAAAAAACAACTAAGAGAATATGCAAAGGTGTTACGTAAGAAGAAAAATGAGCAAACCCCATTTACTAGAGATCCTTCGGCCCATGAGTATACCGCAGAAATGTACTTGGAGAAAACCAAGAAAAGGGGTAGGAGTATTGAGGAGAAAGGCGAAACAAGTGAGCGAGATTTGAAGAAAAAAGGTACGATGTGTCCATCACAACCAAGCCAACCATCTTCCGGCGACGTGAAGCTGAAGTCTCCAATTTTCCCTATCCAACCATCTTCCCTAGACGTGAAGCTTGATGCTCCAAATAAAGACTATTTGAATGATCTACCTCTATACATTAGAGAATACATTATATCCACCGACGACGTTCCTCCGGATGGTAATTGTGGTTTTCATGTTGTCAATCAGCAACTTGGGCCTTTCATCGAAGGTGAAAAACTAAATAATGGGTGTGCAATCACTCATATAAGGCAAAGGTTGTTGTCCAAACTAAAGGAGAATCCGACATTTTACAAGACAATGTTGTGCGATGGGGTGGGTAGTCTCAATGAGCAATTTGTTAAGTATCAACGTCGTCTTCATGGGGGCCATCCGATCACAAGGGATTATTGGATGAGCATACCGATATGTGGACACTTAATCGCCGAGGCTTTTAATTGTGTGGTTCATTATTTCTCAAAGTATGCTAGTTTCACCTTCACCCCGAAAACAACCGTATGTGTCGAGCAACTCAAACGAAGGAGATGTGTGATGGCATTGACTAACAACAACCACTTTATAGGCCTTCGTTTAAAACCCGATTGTCCACTGCCTCCAATATCCGGAAACTCTTTTTGGCCTGCCTTTAACTACAATATAATGTTGGGTTGGTGTATTATGTATGAGCATAACATGGAGATGTGGAAAGCTTTGTCGAAATCTGACGAAATTGTACATGAAGGTCGAATTTCACTTGATGATGATTAAATGACACATGCAATGGAACTAAGTATGCTTATCAATTTAATACTATGTTTTTTGAAGTGTGGTATTCATTATCGAGTTAATGCTAGTATTCTATTGAGTTGACAGATAATAGTTCGGCAACCTGTATTTTTGTGCAGGTAGTTCGGTTACCTGGTGAAAAAATACAGGTTGCCGAACTCATGTTTTATATGAGTCTTCAGAGAAAGTTTCGGCAACCATTGATATTATACTTTCCTAACCGAACTAGAAAGTTCGGTTACAAGCTAGAAATTTAGGTAACCGAACTTTTTACCTGAAGCCTCAGAGGAGATTTCGGCAACCAGTTTAAATGTTGCGAGGTAACCGAACTCTGTCTTCGGCAACCTTGTAGTATTTAGCTGTTCGCCGAAAATTCAGTTCGGTGACCATTAATTAGTTACAGGTTACCGAACTTAAAGTTCAGTAACCTGTGTTTAAATTTCAGGTTGCCGAAAAACATCCTGTATTCAAAATTTCTTCCATATAAAATTGAAAACACAAACCCAATTAAAATAAAAAACAAAAACAAGGTTCTAAAACAAATATAAAAGTTGTTATACATACCAAACTACGAAATCCTTAACTAATTGTTTAAAACACACAAACATACGAAATTAAACCATACGAAATCCATAACTAAGAAGTTTTTTGAAACAAAAACCATACGAAATCACTAACGACCACCACGACGAACCCTTTTACCACTTCCTTGTTTACCACGAGTTTTAGGTTGAACTTCCTCATCACTTGGGGTTTCATCTACTCGTCCGGTTTCCTCCATGGCGCGACTTGAACATTCTCCTTGTTGTCGACCCCTCTTCAATTGCTTAGACCTACTTGGCTCCATCATTCTTTTAGTTATAAGACCCTCCCACTCGCCGTAGTAGTAGGTTTGTTCCTTAGTCGACATCGGCTCTCCACTGCGGATTTTAGCCATCAATTTCTTCAATAATTTCTTACCCTTCTTCACCTGATTCCAATTTTAAGCATAAGTAAATATATTTTCAATACTTTCAAACAACAAGGAAGTATAAGAGAAGACATTTTCTTACCACATTATCCCATAACATTTTTGCTTCTTCTCCACAAATAGGCATCTCCTTCTGAGCTCTCTTAGCCTCCCTCTCCTTTGCCTTCCCCTTCGCCTTATCAGTCTTAGCTTGTTGTTCTCTATTTATCACAAAAGGATGACTAATTTCTTGATAAAACACCGTATAATCTTCATCACATGCATTTACATCTCCACCACAAGGTACACAATCACCTAAAGGTAAGTAGTAGTTACGAAGTACATTCCAATGTCCTACCGTAGGAGTTCGTTCATGTTTTGGAACAAAATATTTCTCGGTGTTCTTTGTTCCTTGAACCACCAAATTGAAATTTTCATTCTCCACGTCGGGATCCATTTGGACACAACAAATTTGTCTTAGTATTCTCCTTGGATTATATATTGTGTATCCATTAGGATACCAAATTGGAACATAGTAAGCCGTGACGGTAGAGAAACCATTCAGATCTTCTTCATCTACGGAGACATCATCGGGTACGGCGTATGGGTGAAATACCACATCGTTCACCGTAAGTTTATCCAATTTCTCCCTCAACGAAGTCAACTTCTCTTCTTTAGACTTCTTTTGTGCGTCCAAAAACAACCATTTTCCCGCTATAGGTTCGTCATAGGGATAAGCTGTCTTTTCCCTAGCCAATCCCAATGAAGGGAAGTGGTCATAAATCCAAACCTATGCGAAAATACGAAAATATTAATCCATATACATGAAAATTGATTTGGAAGAATAAAATTTAGGCGAATAATTTGCTAACTAACAATGTAAAAGGTCACCTGAATAAGAGTTAAGTAACCTCCAATTTGATTTTTCTTAATCCTCGACCCTTTGCTCATCTCTCCTAGAACAAAAGCAAGCACCCCAGTGGCCCAAGAGTATTTGTTAATCTCATCGAGAGTCTCCAAAAGCTGTAGATAATGTGCATCCACCCTATTTCCAGAAGTGTCGGGGAAAATGACGGTTCCTAGCTGATATAACCAATAAGCGGTGACATGATGCCTAAGGGTCTCCTGGTCCATCACCAACTTTCCTTTCTCCACCTTCTTTCTTGTCCCTCCAAATGCTTCCTTCAACTTTACCAACTTGAATTTCTTCAACCTCTTCTTAAAGGCTCCATTTGTCTCTCTTGGATTATACTCATCGCCACGTTAAGGGGACCTCACAGAACGTCTAAACTCACATTGAGCCTTTCTTGCATCCCATCCTAGAAATTTTAGAGCCAATTCTTCAAGAGCTTCATAATGCATCGAGGGGTTGTAGCCTTATCGAAGACATTTACCTTCCACTGGTAAGACGGTTATTCTCGAGCAATCATCGGGAGTAATTCCATTCTCGCCAAATGGAAGATGCATTGTATATGTCTCGGGATATTACCTCTCGAGAAATGCGGATACGGCAACAACGTCAAAATCCGCATGTGCATACTCTATAGCTCTCCATAACACACACTGTTTCACCTTTGCTTGAAATTCGTCACACTCCAAAGAAATATCCCATTTGGACAACTTTTGACGCCGAATAAGACGAACTGCTTCATTATGATCCTACGAAAAAAACATAACACTATTAATACTTGACGAAACATGTCCCAAAAAAAAACGTTTTGTTAGGTAAAAATGAACTTAAAGAATACCTTTGTCGCATAAATCTTCGCATCCCATGAGTGTTTGTAGCCAAACAATGTGGCCCCTCCATCATTTGGAGTACCATAAGTTGGGTTCACTGGTGGCAAACAAAAATTATCAGGGGGAATGTGTGAGTATCTATCACAAGGCGGCTTCCGCTTCTTTTTCTCTTTAACAGGAACTATTTCTTGCTCTTCTTCCTCTTCCTCCAGTTCATCCTCTTCTTCCTCTTCATCCTCTCCCTCCCCTTCCTCCTCTTCTTCCTCTCCTTCCTCATCCTCCTCTTCCTCTTTTCCTTCTCCTTCTTTGTCCTGTCCTTGTTCTTCATCTTCTACATTTTCAACGTGTTCTCTTTGTTGTTCAACCTCTTCATTTCCTTGGTCTTCATTTCCTTGCTCTTCTTCATCATCATTCTCTTCTTCAATAACATTATCAATTGTATTCTCCACCACCTCTTGATTGACTTCCTGTAATGATCCCCCTACATGTTTTGCATTTTTAGTACCACGGTTTCGAAAATCCAGGTGTATCCTACCGCGAGGGGTTGGAGTTCTCAAATCTTCGGCTACGTGGGGATTAGATTTTTTCCCTTTGTTCCTAACGAATGAAAACCACATTATTAGCTAAACAGAATATTGTCTTATCAAATAAAGATGAACATGGGATTACATCAAACACAAAATGTTAATAGACTAAAGTTCGGTTATCTGGTATAAGTTGCGAGGTAACCAAACTACATGTTTGTATGTGACAGATCAAAGTTCGGTTACCAAATAGAAAGTGCGAGGTAACCGAACTATATTTTATCAAAGTTCGGTTACCTATATAAATTTATCGACGTAACCGAACTCATATTTTTCATATAAAGAAGGAGTTCGGTTACGTTATTTTTAAGCGAGCTTACCGAACTTCATAGTTCGGTTACCTTAAAATTACTAATTTGCCGATCTGTTCTTCATATTGAAAGTTCGGTTACCTATATAAATTTATCGAGGTAACCGAACCCAAATTTTTCATATAAAGGAGTTCGGTTACATATTTTTTTTTGCGAGCTTACCGAACTATGAAGTTCAGTTACCTTAAAATTACTAATTTGCCGAACTGTTCTTCATATTCAAAGTTCGGTTACCAAATTTTAGGGTTTTAAAATTTTCTCCTAGCCGAAATCTCTACTGTAACTTTCATTTTCAGTGGTTTTTGATGATTTCTTCAACAAAAAACGATTCAATAGAATGGGTATGAAGGAAATTACCTGCGGATTTTCATTTTGATAGAATCAGACTCCTTGGTTGATGTTGGATGCTTCAATTCGTCTCCCAACTTTGCTTGAAGTTGTTTATCAACTTCAAATTGATTTGGGAGATTCGCTATGCTAGCCAGTCCCGGACTCAATCCTGGAATTCTTGGTGTCTGCTTAGAACGTATTGTTTAAAAAGATTGATTAATCGACGATGATTTTTTTTCGAATCGACGATTAACGTCGATGACTACGAAGAAGAAGAAAAGAAGAAAAGAAGATGAAGATGAAGAAGAAGAAAAGAAAAGAGGGGTTTTGAACTGGTTTTTAGTGGGTTAGATTAGTGGGTATTGGTTATATTAGTGGGTTATTAGGATTAGTTATAACCTTAATTAGGATAAGGGCAGATTAGTCTTCCCTAATCTTTTAGGACACCCCTTAAAATTTTGGGTGGACATTTGAATAACAAAGTAGTCCCCCACTATTTTGGGGTAGTCCCCAAAACATCGTTCCTATTTTAATCTTCTTCTTCTCCTTCTTCAAAGAAAGAAAGAAAGTGTATACGTGCTTATCCGGCCCATTTTGTTCGGCCTCGTGCAATTTTCATTAAATCCTTCTTCTATATATAACAACCGACTAAATTTTCGAAAAACCATATTCTCATAGGATTAAATTTTCGAACTCTTGGATAAAATGGTAGAAGAAATGACAGCAGTAGGCTTCAA
>JAJJMB010002922.1:38430-81431 GCA_023531105.1 Papaver atlanticum | reverse complement strand
TACATGAAAAAATTACATGAGCCAAGAAAGTATAAATCATATACTTTGTGTAGTCACAATACAGTTCTCTGTGCTTGAAAGGTATAATTCAATTGCATAGGTGATAGGCCCTGTAACTGCATTTGCACGGACAAGCTCAAATTCCTATCTTTCCACTCTCTGTTCATCACTATGAGCATAACCATACCGCAACAACCACATACGAGGTAATAGTATATAAACATCGAAAATCAGGCGTCAAATTGATTCCAAGTACATAGTAAAGGAAGAAAAAAGAAAGAAAAAAACTAGCTCATATACAAGAAAGCTGATTACATAAATCCTATGGTAACTTTGATGAATAGCTTTACACTTTTGCTGTTTAGATTACAACCCCAAATGGTCAATTGCATAACATCAGTATCAACATTTTCGGTTGACCATCTAGATAAAAGCTCTGAAGTTAGTTCGCAACACATTATAAAGGTAAGCTGATATATCTCTGGCTTCCACAATTTGGGCATTACATACAGGGGTGTATACACCTGACTGACCATTCCGAAAATGATAGCTTAAACTATATTAACATCCTGGGTTGCATAATTATGATGGCAATACTGAGTCATGCCACTTGATTGAGATATCTTCCAGATAGTCAAGATGCGGCCATTCATCAGTTGTAAGCGTATTTTGGAAACAATTTTTTTTTGTAGATGACAACTGACTTAAGGTGCCTAGAAGCACTAAAAAAATTAAAACATGAAACCAACATAAACTCAATTCAATTGGAGCATCTTTGTTTGGAATGTTAATAGGAATCAAAACACGGATATACACATTTGAATTACCTTTGAGCTGTAGCCACTCTTCCAATTACTATCAAAACACAGGCAATTAGCCATTCTTTAACTTTCTAGCTGACTTCTAATCACCAGATCTTTGATTAAGAAAGAGTTCATCCTGAATCCATTGACACTTCCAGTTTGAAATGCAACTCTGGTAGGGAACTGCACCAATCATCGCTGTCAATTTCAGCAGTACATATAGTTGGTGTTCAACTACACTTGCAAAAAATTAATCCTACGAAGACTAGCTTTGATTGGGCCGACTGAACGAAGTGAGGGAGGACCTTCATATGACCACTTTTTTGTGAACTGTAAGTGATCAATTGACATAAAAAGATTGAATTTGTTTTTGGTAGTGTGCATCTGAAAAACCAAAATTGCCCCTATTACAGTTGGAGTTTTTGTCAAACTGACCTAAAGGTCTCGAGTTCAAATCCCGGGCACCTCTTTATTTTTTTTCCCTTTTTCTTTTTCCTTCTTCTTCCTTCTCCTTCGTGTTTCTTCTTTTCCTTCGTGGTTTTTTTTCATTTCCAACAGAGAAACTCTCGTCCCCAAACACCAAATGAGATTGAGAAATCGAAGTTCTGATAGTGAATGAACTGAATTTGATCTTGAAGATGATATTGGTGGTATTCAAATGAATCTAATAATGAATTAGATGATGCTGATGAGAATCGATGATTTGGAAGTGATAGACAGAACTGAAGCTGCTGCCAGATTGAATCTGAAAAAGAGATTAATGATTGAGATTGCTGCAATATTTGAGTTCAGAGGGTTCGAGTAAGGATAAAAGAGATGGATTGGAGGATTGGACAACAAATTATGTGAACTGTTAGTTTGAAATTGATTTAGGGTTTTGAATTTTGTGGGTTGAAAAGTGGTGAAGAATTTGGATTCGAATTGCAGGAGCAAAAGGGTTTGATTGATTCTGAAGTTAAGAAAAGAGGAGAAGAAGCTACGGTGATGATGTTCAAGGATTTGAAGTTCTGTGATGGTGAAATTAGGGTTTTAACGGAATTTGTGGGACAGATTTGAATTGCAGAAGAAGAGACTAGGGTTCTGGCTGAGACGTAGATGTTGGTGATGAGCAGTTGGAAGACAAGATGATGGTCTGTAGTTGATTGTTGCTGTTAATGGTGGATTTTGTCTTCTCAAAGCTGAGATGAAGAAGGGACAGGAGATGGAAGTGATTTTGGTGTTCTAGAATGATTAGGATAGATGGGTTTGGTTCAGATTTAATGGAAGAGTATGATTATTGCTTGCAGTTGCAGCTGGTGCTGAGTGATTTCAGTTACAGGAGCCATAGCAGAAGCAAGAGTTGTTGTTGTTGAAGCTAAATGGTGTTTGAAGTGAAGATGTTGGTGGTGATGTGTTAATATTGCAGCTGAATGGTTAGAGCATTGAAGTGACTGGCTAGGTGCAGCTGGGATTAACTGAAGCTGATGAGGTATAAGGCTGCAGTGAGTAGGTTGTTGGCTGTAAGCTGTGACTGAGATGGAGATTGCAAGGGTTCTGGTGCTGCTACTGAGAGCTTGCGACGGTTGCAGTGGAGGATAAGAAGGCACTGATGGTTTGAATGCCCTTAGATGTATGTTTAGCAATGTAAGCTGAAGTTGGTGGGCAATGCATAAGGTACAAGGAGATGGACCTGTTAATGGGGTGCTGCTGTGTCATGATTGGAAGTTTGTGCTGCTACTATACATGGAAGAATGAACAGGTGCTGTTGATTGTGAAGCTGAGACTGAAATGGAGTTGGCCTGACAGAATGTGGAGTTGGGCTTCAGGAGATACTGGTTGCTGGTTATAGCAGTGCAGGTGCAGGGAAGCAGGACCATCTTGGTGCAGCACAGATCTAGCCTCTGCAAGATGGCCTGCAACTGTAGCCTAGAACCCATTCAGCTGAGTCAGTAGCTGACTCTGACTTGACTCACAGTTGACTGCGTTCTGAATCATGATCTAACTGAGTTAGTCAGTTGACTCATTCTGACTCGGTGACTTTGACCGGGTTGATTGTTAAGGTTGACCGGCACCAGAGACATGTAGTCAAGCCACCTGAGACTCATACAACAGTTAGCAATTGCGACTAAAGAATATCTAAAGATTTGAATAGAAAATTTGTTTTTTACAATACAATTTAGTTTTACAAATTAAAATTATGATAAAAAATTTGTTTGAACATCTTTTTTACAATTTTTTTTTTCCTTTACAAATCTGAATCCGCGCAAATCGCAATCACGTAGTGGTGTTATTTCATCAAATTTTTCGGTCGGCCCTCCCACCGTGACAGCGGTTGTACTAGTTATTGAGATGAGGTGAGTCGGTAAGAAAATTGACAATGTAGAATATATGATGATGTGCAATTATTAATGGCGATATACAGAAGAAATCAGAACCGAAACAAATTTGAACATATAGAAACAACAGATCTAACAAAATTATTGTAGTTGCAGGAAATCCTACAACCACACCCTTATGATAATCTATGAAGTACTCTAAGAAACCATGATGAAAAACTCAAGATCCTTTATTAAAACTTAGAATAAATACAAAGATGATAAAGGCAAACCCTAACTTGGAAAACAAATAACTTTCTCTCTCCTAAATATTTTATCTCAGCCCACAAAAAATATCTCTCTCTACAACAAGGGTCTCTCGCTCCTTTTATAGGAGTTTAACTAGTGGAGGTCAGCTAATAAAGCCCTATTTTCGGATCTGGAGGGCGTCAATGTCGCTCGAATATTTATATTACCGCACAATTCCTTTACTGCTGCATAGATCTTCACACTATTATCGTGACTAGGTGACGTCATCTGGTTCGTCATCCTGGACATGTTGTACGTGTTCGTGTTCGCTTGCTACCAAAGGGACTATTTCGCATAACAAATAAGTGTGCGGTATTTTGTACCCACATTTTGCCTCTTCTCGTACCGTTCTTTTTCAAGGAAAGAGCGGTAAGAGAAATCTTTCTATACTGATTCACCGCACCAATTCGCCTTTTCAAATTCTCTTCAACCGACATCTTTCCGGAATTTTAGCTTAACCGTCTACACGTGTTGGCTTTTCCCCTTTTCAACTGGCACGTTCTGATTCAACTGGCTGTCCCTCTCTCCACAACTTTCTTATTTATTAACCACGGTGAAGAGAGAGAATTTTCTTTTTCTTTACTTTCTTTTTTTTCTCTGTAAATTTCCTTCATCTTCATTCTCCCAAGTCTTCAACTTCCAGTTTTTTTAGAATCTTACTCTGTGGTGATACCCTTCGTACTTTATGGATTCTCAACAAGGGTTAGTTTGTTTTTCCTTTTGTTCTTCCATCACTATGATTTTGTTTTTATTTGTTTGAATTTTGATCGTCATTGTTGTTCTGCTACTGTTCTTCATATTCCCATGCTGGTTTTGTTGCAATAAGAATTCCCCATCGGGTGTTCTCTGTATTAAAGTCTCAAATCCGATTTCTTCTTCGAGCTCTAAGGATGATGACTCTCGCAAGGGGAAACCTTCGCATGACAAGGTAGTAAGAAATACCTTCTTCTCTTTCAAACAATATTTTTTCCTATGTTTCTTATCTGCGTTGTTCTCCGAAGGTGACTGAGGGCGAAACTAATTGCGAGAAGAAGAAAACTAAGAGAGTTCGTCGCGCTCCCACGCTCAATACTTCCCTTGTCATACCAGAGCTCACTTACAAATCTCGTCCTCAACAACAGGTCTCTCTTGGTGAAGCTGTTAATACTCTTGTCGCTTCCCAAGCTGCCGCGAACATTCCCGCGTCTTTGATGGATACCAGTCTTCCTGATGATGATGTTGGCACTCCTTTGAAATACCTTGTTTCCTCAGCTTCTTTGAGTATCTCTGCGTCTTTAAAGGAAATTTGTGTTTCTGAGAATACCGTACCCGTGGAGCTCGTCATCACTCCTTCTTCTGATAATACCGTGTCGATGGAAAGTACTACTTATTCCATTTCTGCTAATATTCCCGCACCCATGGATAGTATAATCATCCATACTTCAAAGGGTATTGTTTCCACCTCCCCTAAGGTAATTGTTATGGCTACCCCTTCTCTTTCCTTGATCACTTCTTCCTCTCTGGAGGCCACTTTTGCTGATAAAGAAGTCTTTGAAGGAGTCGATTCTGCTACCAAATCTTTATCAAAGATTATTAATGTTGCTCGTTCATCCATTAGTGATCCTGCTAAAGTTCGCATTTGTGACGCTCTTTCCAAGTTGTTATGTGATTCTCCACCAGATAAATCAACTAGGAGCGAGATTTTTTCACAGTTGGATCCGAGCGTTAATCTCTCCTTTGATGTTTTGGTAAGTGTTTCTTTATCTGTATTTTTCAATTCTTGCTACTTTACCGCGTCCTTATATCTGGTGCTACTTCTTCCTTAGGAATCTCGCCGCCTCTTGGTTCAGACCGAGGGATTTTCTGAGTCTGGTAACATCATTCAAGAACTTTCCCGTCAAAATGCTAAACTAAGAGCTGATCTTCTCGCTGAAACCATTCTAACTGAGAATCTTCGTAAGAAAAATCAAGCGCTCAAAGGTGTGTTATCCTTTCTTTTATTTAATCGTTCATGAGTTTTATTGCGTTTGTATCCATATTTTGAATTTTTTTCGCACATATGTAAAGACTTATATCAGAAGCGCGTCGCGGAGAGATATAATTATCAACACTCTGCTGAGGATGCTCGTGCGGATAATGAGAGATTGCAAAGTCAACTAGACCAACTAACTAATAGCTATTCATACCTTCTTGACCAAATTGATAATTTGAAGAATGAAAACCTTTGTTTATGTAATCAAAATGATTTTCTAGGCTCCCGAATATCCAACCTTTCGGGGTCATTGTACAGTGCTGATTTAAGGAACCAAACTCTATCAGATGAAAATCGAGTCCTTGCCACATAGAACCGGTCTTTTGTAAATGAGAAAGCGATGTTTACGCGCCAGTATCTTGTCATTCAAAAGACTTGCGATGATTAAAAGGAATCCATTCGCGTTCCAAGGAACCAATACGATGAGGGCATTAAGAAATTAACCTTGGAGAAAAGCATAAACTATTAAAGGGGTCTTATGATACCCTGGTGAAAGAAAATATTTCTCTCTCTCAAGATTAAAAGATGATTCGCTCCCGCCTTCAAGGTTTAGTTGGCGATGATTTTGATAAATGTATGGAGGATATGAAAAGTAGTGGTCTTGCCTTATCTCAATACCTCATTTGTCAAAGGGAAGGTAGTTACATTGAGCTGACTGCCTCAGTTTTACTTTTAATTGTTTTGAATCTCCTTGTTTGGCGCGATTTCTTCGCTCTTGCATTAATTTGATGTTTTTTTCCTTTGCAGCATCTGAGAAGTCACATCAGTCTACCATCCATAAGTTGAGGTATGATCTGTCTAAGGCTCATAAAGAGCGCGGAAAGATCTCCGTAACACTTTCCTCTTCTCGAGATAGGGCGAACAGGAGGTGCTTGTACCTTGAGAGATTGATGGAAGTTTACGTAGAAAATACTAAGAGAAGTTCCGCACGTGAAGTCCATATCAAAGCTCAGTCTCTTGCCGATCGAGTTTGCCTTACTAATGCATTCCCCTTATTAGAGGTAGAACCTCTTGATGTGGCTGACGACGAGAAACTTCCTAAACCTGACAGTGACTATGACTATGAGAGTTGTGATGATGAAGAGTTTCTCCTTCCAGAGGATCAGCACAAAAAGGGTGAAACTGGTGATGATCTCTTCCAAGATCCACATCCTGATGCTGGTGGTGACCTTCCTAAAGATCCAAATCTTAATGTTGTCCCAAATACTGAAGCTAATGCTGAAATTCCCTCCCCAAATGATGATTTTCCTCAGAATGTTCTTTTGCTTCTTTTCTTCTTCTATCTTTTATGTATCTTGATATTCTCTAACTTCAAGAAATGTTTCTTGTTCATCTGTTTTTGCTGCACATTAAAAGAAGCACATTTCTATTTCTATATAATATTATTTCTAAGAAGGCGAATGATACCTCCCTTGTACTATTCCCATACTTGCCTTTATTATTCACCTTTGGAGAAATAATCATGCCCTTCCCATTATGCGGTATTATCTGTGCGTCGTTTTAATTTTGATTATGTTCTGCGTTTCTTTCTGTCTTTGCGGGCTATTTTCATCATGCAACTATACCTGTGCGTTCTTTAAGCATCAAATATGTATTTTTTTTGTTTTGTGCGTTATATTCAAACTCTTTAGCTGCAAAATAATTATCGTTAAGTTTAAAGTGATCTTTGTGTTTTATGATGAGGTCTTATTCAGCCTCCCTAAGTAGAGGTCTTAATCATCCTCCCCCTGTTGATAGGACTTATCTTTTCCCCAGGGTATTATTTTGGTCGTGCGGCAAAATCGCAGGAGGTCATTACCTTTTCAAGTAATAACCCATTGATTTTGCCTTATCATTATTCGTATTTTTGCCTCTGCAGGTTGTATTGGTGCGTCAATATGACAAGTCTAATTACTCCCGTGAGTAAAAGTCTTGTGATATTGACGTCTTTGACACAATTCATCTCCCTAGTGGAGGGTTCCGTCCTTATATTCCCCCTGAATGCCCCTTCAAGGAAGCTTACCCCTACCGGGTTAGGGTGGGCTCTTCCCATCCAGTGATGCCAACAATCAGTTGTGTTCGTGGCCTCTTGTCCCTCCGCCAATATGGCTTATAGTTACAAGACCACACCCTAAGTGGGGTTTCTTGAGGACCGAGTGCATCATAGTCAGGACTTGTCAAGAATGGCCAGGTACGCTCCAGACGCCCCAGGCACTCTTGACCTAGGGCGTGTACCGCGACGCCCTGATCAAGTTTCTACACTCCTTTTGAGAGAGATTAGTATCTTAGTCTTTAAACTAAGGAGTATCTGCCGGATAGGATTTCATTTCGCCCCTATTCTCTATGACTCGGGTTCCAGGAATGGTATGGATTTCTCCTGAGCCATGCATTCTAGGTTTTCCCCAATCATGACGCGCATTAGGACTTATTGTTGCCTCTTGCAGTTATGCGAACTAGGGTGCACGCCATAATTGGATGCCTAGCCTCCCTAGTTAGAGGTTTTAATTTATATTTCCTCCTATATGGGTCTTATTATGAGGTCTTATTGTTTCCTCGTTATTCTACTTGTATCTTTTTATGAAATATTCATTTTTTCGCATAAGAAGAGATTTTTCACTTTCATTCAAACTTCTGAAGTATACAATTGTCATTCTTGGCGCGTACATATCATTTTATTTATTCTGCTGCACGTCCTATGGATAGTACTTCTTCAGGTATATTCGATTCCATGGGTGGTCAAGCTTGCGTCCTGTGTTTTTCCCCTCATGATCCATCAACTCATACGCTCCGTTTCCGACTATCCTCTTTATTATGTATGGTCCATCCCATTTCTTCTCCAGCTTTTCATCTCCTCCTCTCTGATAGGGCGGTATTTCTCTCAATACTAGTTCTCCAGTTCTCCTGGCTTGAATTCTCTTTCTTTGGCGCGCCTGTTATATTCTCGGGCTAGTCTTTTGTGGTAATTCTCCATATGTTGTAGAGCAATTTCTTTGTTTTCTTCTAAGTCATTAAGCTTTGCTAAGATCAAATCTGTGTTTAAGTTCTTTTCCCATGCTTCCTTCTTTGTGGTAGGTATGATAACTTCAGTTGGCAGCACTGCTTCTACACCATATGTTAGACAGAAAGGTGACATTCATGTAGCTTCTCTCCTTTTTGTTCTATACGCCCATACTGCATTATGTACTTGTTCGCATTATGTAGAAGTGTCAACAACATCTTCAAGGGCTTCCTTTAGTGCATCTTTGGTCATGCCGCTTCAAGGAAAATCTTTATATATGCTAACGCTATTTTCTCCTTCACATCATGTGCTTTCATTGATCTATAATTTAAGTTTGATGTCGATTCAATTACAAACCGCAGTTCCCTCTCATTTATGGTTGTGAAAGAATTTTGGATCAAACAGATTAAGATATTGAGATATCCAATACATTGAATAGTCAAGAGTTTTTCGTGTTTTCGTTCATGGATGCGTTTACAGGTGGTAGGTAGCAAACAACATACAATATCTTCGTCTTTCAGCCATCGGCACTTCCTCTAATTTTCAGTAGACAATTCTTTCAATTTAGATACCATGGATTGTACCTTTTTCCCTAATTCTTCCAATCTTTTCTCTATCCCCGCTGCTTTCTTTACATTACTTTCAACAACTTATTTTCCTACAGAGCTATCACCACTGCATGTTAGAAATGTATCATCCAAATCATTTCACCATGTAGAAGTTGGTGGCCCTGCGATTGATGGACATGGAGTAGGTTTGGACGATGTTGTGATTATGTAACGACCATGTAAAAGTTGTATGCATTTTGTAACTATTAAGTGATGTTGAAATCTTAAAACGTTGATTATTTATTCCTTCATTTGGAAATTTTCCAGGTCAAGCATTATAAAACTGCGGCAAAGAAAGAACGTTGCAAGTTTGCCAATAAAGATGGGTGCTAAGCCTTTGCCAGCACTTGCTGAAGAAGAAAGACCCATGGATTCAGATTATGTTGCTAATACATTTGTTCGATCACTTTTTTTTTTCTTTTTTTTTTTTAATGTTCCCAACTTTTAATTAATGTGTTAGCACTGGGTGAAGAATGAGGGACTCGGTTCATGTTAGTGATCTTAGTGCGGCTACCAGATCTTGATCAGAAATCCACTTTTTGTTACACAAGAATAACAAGGGAGACGCGTCATTTGAGACTTCACGAAGTAGATTCAATAAGCCCACGGAATTGTGATATTGTTGCTTCTAAAAGTTCAAGGTATTGGTGAAGAGTTACTAAAAATTGATTCACACAAATTATCCGAAACAATTCAGAATAACATATTTGGTTGATTTTGGTTAATGGAAGCGTTGCACGGTCTCCTAATCATCTGTTCGTATAGTTATGAATATTTGTTTCAGTTTGATTCCCGTTAGTAATCTTAAGGTGGCTACCAGATTTTGATCAAAACTCCACTTTTTGTTACACAACGGTAACAAGGGCGATGCAGTATTGGAGACTATATGCGGATAGCTGGATATCACATTTAATTGGCATCATCTATTTTGAGTAGAAAAAATTATTGACAAGAAACTGCTAATAAGTGTAAGATAGAGAGATCAAGATAAAGACAGTGATTGGGTGAATCATATTAATAAACTTGCCCGCGCAATTGCGCGGGTTTGCTGAACTTGTTTACAAATAAATTACCATGAAGCTATTAGAAAAACCATCGTGAAATCATTTCAAATTACATAATCCATGATAAAAGAGCTATTTTTAATCTGCCGGAGCTTTCAATTCCTACCAAAACACCGTCACTAGGTTATTCTTTCACTTTCTAGCTGAGTTCCGATGAGGCGTATGATTACTAAACAGTTGACTGGAGAAATATCTATCTCTCGATTAGATTTCTAAGTAGTTTGCCAAAGTTGCTGATATATCTTTCGGTCCAGATTTCTTTATCAGCTCTTCCAATTTTGATATAATTTTTTTCATAACTACAAACATTTTATTTGTTCAAAGAAAGATTCATGGAAATCAGATGGAATCTATTTGAGAGAATCTATTGGATCCCAAGTATACTCAGTATATACGACGATTATGGTATTATATTTTTCTCAACTAATTACACTTGAAAAATCGTTCTAAAAACATAGCGGAAAAAACTGACTAATTTACAATATTGAATAGGTTACTGGCCCGGCAACGTCTGAATTCCAAGATTATGGACCAAATCCTGCCTGAGCAGGAAAACCCACCACACTTTCCCTTGTAACATGTTTTTACACCAGTTACAAAACTGACTACGAAAATCCTTAAGTAACTTAATATCTGATGATGAAGGAATCGCCTGATGCTTTACGTCTGTTAGGGCTCATTAAAGTTCCGCTGTTTAGATTACGACCTCAAAATAGACAATGTGGAGGCCCTGTTCTCCCTCTTGAAGTTGGTGTACCTGTCACATAATATCACATTTCCGGTTAACGAATAAAAGCTCTGAATTTGAAAAAGTAATACACATAACTAACAAGCCACCATGCACTATGGACTGCAATGAAAGATCACCAGTGTTTTTCTTGCACACCTTCACTAGCTAATTGATGCAGGTTCTGACAGCTCTTGGGTTTTTTTAATTGATACTTCTAAAGTTGGTGACATTGTTGATATTCAAGACATTAGGAGACTAGGAATCTTATCTTTTACAATTGGGAATGTTTGTTCGCAAAGAAAAACTTTAATGAGGTCGCGCACTAAACTCCCACATTTGCAGTAACCTAATGAGTAAAGAACCACTAAAAATCTAAGCATGATAACCAGCATGCATTCATGTGCAGCAGTTTTGATTCATATGTTGAATAAGAATGATAATGAAGATACGCATTTAAATTACCTTCAAGTTGTTGAAATCCTCCTGAAATCATTACAATATCCCAGCTGAGGATGAGAATCCTCAACTAATGAGTCAAAACCGCCAACACTATGGAAGGATCCTAGAATAGGTACAATCACTTGGCATATAACTTACTATTTTCATAACTACACATATAATCCTTGTTCAGAAAATAAGAATGATGGGAATATCACTTCACACTACATGAGTAGAGTACCATGGGAACTGCACTTCCAGTTACAGAGCTTATAAACTCTTTTCAACACACTCATCATCCCTAAGCATCTGAATCATCATTCTCTAGCATCCCTAAGCATTGCAAAGGTGAAGGCGATTGTTAACAATCAATTCTGAGAACTAAGTAAATGGTCACATTCAAAACAAAAGGGGGCATCACCAAACAATGTAACAAAGCCATATATGCTCAAAGTTGTGTTTTAGCATACCTAATTCCATTCGCGGTAGAGAGGAATCTTGAGAGGAAAAATCAATGGATTCTTAGTGACTCCATCCTCCACACAAAAAATCTCCTCCACCACTGAATTCGTGACCTAATGAGTAGAGAACCACTAAAAATTTAAGCATGACAACCAAAATAAATTCAATTGAGCAGTTTGTTTGATATGTTAATGGAAATGAAAACAAGGATTTATAATTGAATTACTTTGGAGCTGTATCCATTCTTTCTCTGAGTTCCAATTACTATCAAGGCACCGTCACTTAATTGCAATTATGCGAAGAAAGCAGTACATCATTCTATTCCCACTTTAGTCGACTTAGTGTTGGGCATCTTGTCAAACAATTGTGGGTACATTCATGGCATTTGTAGATATAACTGTGCATATACTTCACTGCCATAAGTTCGTTGAGCGGGTTGCCGAACACATCCTTTAACGCCATCTGTGTTAGTGGTTGTCTTTGGTGGATGCAGTTGTGCATCTATTTTACGGCAATTAAATCCATACCGATTCTTCAAACAACAAAAACAAAATGATTCAGAGAGAAGAGAAAGAACTTCAGACAAAGCACTGATCTAATTATGAAGTTGAGAGAAAAAGGAAAGAACATAAAAATCGCTAAAAGTCGAATCTAAAAGGAAAATGAATTCTACTTCACAATCAAGTTCAAGAAAAAACTATGGGAAAGCAATAGAATGGACACAAAAAATGATCAAGAAATTTAAGAGAAACCCATTGAAGCAACAACTACGGGCAAGTAAGATAGTGAATTTTACTAATACTTAAAAGGAAGGGTAAAAGGAAAATCACAATTGATATCTTCACAGATCTATGATTTCTCGATCCCTAAGGAAGATCATAATTGCAGAGTAATTGGAGAGTTATCACATATCTAAGAGGAAACATCATAATTGCAATAAAGAGTTCTAGGTGCCTCCCAATATAAAATAGCTTCTCCACTAAATTCCCACATTTGGGGTAACCAAACGAGTAAAGAACCACTAAATTTCATCGTGACAACCAACATGAAAGGTATAATATAAAAGTAGAGCTCAATTCAGCAGCATCTCTGCACAACAAAGTCGATGAAGGCAAATTGTGACATTCAAAACAAGTGGGGCATCATAAAAAAAATGTACCAAAATCATTTAAACTCAATATTGTTGTGTTTTTACATACCAAATCTTGTAGAGAGGAATCTTTGCTTTGCTTTGCTTCTTGAGAGTAAAAATCATAGATGCAAAAAGAGCTGCTCCACTGAATTCGTTCCCTAACCAGTAAAGAACCACAAAAAAGTTGTAAAGTATGAAACCAACACAAAATAAAGCAGGAAAGGTTAATGAGAGTGAAAACAAGGATATACAAATGAATTACCTTGGAGCTGTAGACATTCTTCCATTGAGTTCCAATTATTATCAAACCACCATCACTTAGTCACTTTCTAGGTGAGTTGAATCACAAAATATTGGATTAAGAAAGAGTTCGTCCTGAATCCATCGAGTTTGAAACATCTTGGACTCTTAATATTGTCTTAATTGACTAACTACACCACACTCTACTCAATTGCATCCGACTCTCCTGTTCTGAAACCAAATTTAGACTTTACGTGGCTCCAATTTTCGTTGTTCAGCAATTGCAATTTTACCATCTTTACTTGATATGAAAACGTAATTCAAGGAATCTGACTTGGTCTTCATCTAATCTTCTGTTTATTCGAAAACTGCAAGAAGACACTTGTCGACTGAACATCATCTTCTGCAATTAATATCTGAACTAAACAGATTCAAATTACTTGACCTACTTGATTCTAAGTTAGCAATCGAAGAGAATTGAAATTCATTTCTATATAAAATGATCCCCACAGATTCCCTCAATTGTTTTCTGAGAGGAGATACCATCATGCTCACTGAATTTATAAACAAAGTGATGTATCGTTGTGTTGATCCAACGGATTCCCATATGAAACCACCATTTACTAGTAATCTAAATGATTCCAATTTTGTAGATCGAAAAGAAGAAGAAGGAGACAATAAGTAAGGTTTTTGATAAATCCTGGTTTGGTTTTCTGTGATGATCTTATGGTCTACTAAAGTGTATGACGGCGGTGTTCTTGAGGGAGAAAAGGGAAACGAAGAAGAAGAATGAGATCTAAAGAAGATGCAGCAAAATGAGACAATCCAAAGATGCAGCAACATACAGTACTTCAAAGAAGCTGTCGTAATGGACAAACATTCAAGGTTACAGACGCCTCTGGGGTATGAGTGAACAGAAAACTCAAGTGTAGTAACACCCCAACTCAGCAGCATGCATTTGTGCACAAGGTAGAAAAATACCATTGTTCGCAATCAATACTGAGGACTAGGTAGATGGTCACTTTCAAAACCAATGTAAACTCAATGCTCTGTGGTATAGCATACCAAATTTTGCTATCCAAATAATTGATTATCATTATTTTTGCACCCATCTCCTACACTAAATTCCCACACGCACGGTAAACTAACGAGAAAAGAACCACTAAAAGTTTAAGCATGAAAACCGAACATAAATTGCAGCTTTAATTGATATGTTTATATTGAGTGAAAACAAGGATATACGTTTGTCGGAATCCTCCTGAAATCATTTCATTTGAAGGGTAAAATGGTTCCTTATTTCAGGTATAGAGAAACAAACCAAACCACATACGTATATTGGATCATTAACATTGTGGAAATAAAGAATAGAGAAACAAACTAAACCCATTTACAAGACCCTTGCCATTGCAATTGTATACATAAAGTTTTTTAATGTGACTTCGTTTCGGTTTTCTTTATCCTATAAAGGATGTCAGCAAATTGATCTTCAAAGGCATAACAATGGTGCGCCATTCTTCTTGTACTCTTGATCAGCAGACGGTGAAATCAGGAAGTGATAGCAGAGCCATGGTAAATTATCAATAAGTTATAGGAAATGATACCAGATCCATGGTGGCTCGCAGCGAACCTAAGATATAAGCCTTCGAGCATTTGCTTCCATAATTTCTTAGGGTCCCTGTTAGATTACTTTGAAAATGAAATCGCCTCCTATTCCTAAAATTGTTTCTGAGAGGAGATATCATAATGCTATTGCATTAAAAGGGGTTGTTCCTCCTCCACCAGATTCCCTTATCAAACCAAGACTTACTAATAATCCGAAACCCAGCATTTGTAGAATGAAAAGAAGAAGGAGACTACTATTATATGAGAAGTAATTAGTCCAAGAAAGTCAAGGTCATAGGACTCAACGACTAGGTATGCCACTATAGAGTCGGCCATGGGCTTCGCCCATATCTGAGTCTTGCACTTTAGGTTACATGTTCCTATCTTTGGACAAAATTTGTTGATTTCTTAAATAATTTTCACACACTAACATTCTGCATTGGCAGTTTAATCTGGCCAAGCTTAAAAACACTACCCTAGCATCTACCTATGTGGCGCTCATGTATTGATGAATACGACTTAGTTTTTGATCGATGATGCAGATATTTCAGGTAGGCTAAGACGAAGATGCTTCTTCTTGTAGATGGTTATGGAACCGATTGGTGCTATCAAGTCTACATGTAATGTTGGGACATTATATTCGGTAATCAGAGGTACACAACAATTTAACAAACACAGACGAACATCAGGCGTCCAGCATCTTCACAAAGAATAAAAATAAATAAAATTGCCAGATCCACTTTTCCGTCTCAAAGAAGGGCGAGATTCAGAATGGTGGCTATTTTGGAGTTGATGCAAAAGACAGTTCAGCCATAGGCTAACTGTCTATGACATGCCTCGACATGAGGTGTGACACTATCTGATGTGCAAGCAAAAACCAAGGGTGTGGGAGGATGTGGACAAGAATCTGGTTCAACAAGGCACAGATGGTATAGACCCCGCAGGATCATAACATAAGTGGGCAGAGAGCATGAACTTGAAGAGTCGGAGGGAAGCAACATGACAAAATAAAACACTCCCCACCATTCGACACTCTTAAAATAATTTGTACATACATACTGTAAGTCTGTAACAAACAAAATAACCACTATGTTACATACAATCTTTAAAAGTAAAATTGCTACTGATATGAACTCTTCAGTCAAAAGATGCAGTAAAACAAAATACGCTCAAATAGCTGCAGTATTCCCCATTTCATCTTTAAACCCAAATAGGATCCTAGACAATCCAATGATACAGTAAAATAAACTACATGATAAGAACGATGCTTTGACGAAGAAGAGGATGTAAACAAAGCAGGGCAAATAAATGCATTGTATGGGCCTAAGACCTTGTGATACGACAATTCATATGAACATGTTTCTGCGCCAGAATGAGCAATATTGAAACTGAGACTTTGGCTGAGAAACTCAGATTATAAGTACAAATGTAAAATCCTTAGGTCATATTGCTAAAACAGGTCAAACTGCATGTCATTTCAGGGTCTACAAACTTACCAAGAGAAGCAAACAGATCATTCTAGAACTATCTATGCACTGCTATGCAGAACAACTAAAGCTAAAACAATCTGATTCTTGCACACCGACGTCCCTAGGTAAGTTACTGCAGGACTCAGGCTGAGTGCCCTCTGGGGATATCTTCAGTATAGGCATACTAAATCTCCCGCGTGTTGTTCACTGACAAACCCATATACAAGCAAAAACAATTACGATCACTCAAAACCGGATATGACAATAAAGATCTTCGTTCGAGTTCCAATTGCTGAGCTAATAAACCATTCCAAGACACTTTGATAACCTTATATGAATAAACATCTAACTCATCCTTTGCTAGCACCCCTATGCAGTCCCACGGCCGATCCAAAGGGATATTGTACAACAAAGTGGACAGGCATGTATGGTAATGCCCCAACTCAGCAGCATCTCTCCACAACAAAGTCGACAAATACAATGGCACACAATCAATACTGAGAACTAAGTAAAATGGTCGGATTCAAAACAAAGTGCATCTGTAAACAATGAACCAAAACCATGTAAACTTAATATTGAGTGTTTTAGCAAACCAATTATTTTATAGTGCAACGCAGGGTTCTCGTGCCTCAATTTCCTCTACTAAATTCCCACATTTGAAGTAACCTAATGTGAAAAGAACCACCAAAGTTTAAGCATGATCACCAACATAAATTCAAGTGCAGACGTTTTGATTGAAATGCTAATGGGAATGAAAACAAGGAAATACATTTGAATTACATTGGAGCTGTCGGAAATCATCCCGAAGTCATTTCAATAAGATATTTCTTTTCAAGGGTAAAATCAACCCAAATGGGAATTCTGTTTTATTATAATAAACCAGGGTGCATGGGAAGACCAGGAGTACGAGTTATCTCGAAAGCTGCTGCATGTCTGTATCCGTCCCACCGACCAATTCCACCCCCAGCGACAGCTGTTTGGTATGACCCATCACAGAAAGAAGTTTATAACCAGGAGTAGGAGGTGTTGTTGGATCCATCATGCCTGATCTTGATTTGAGATGAAATCCAAATCAATTCGCATAATTGGTTTTGAGAGGAGATATCATAATGCTCATGAAATCAAAAAGGAGTACTTCTGTTCTTGTTCCTGCATAACCACCAGATTCCGATAGGAAAACACTTACTAATAATCTGAATCCCACCATTTTCTGAAAAGAAGAAGGAGACTGTTATTACCAGAAGGTGATTGATCCTGGTTTGGTTTTGTATGTGACTCGGATTCGATAGATTTCTTTGGGTCTAGGGTTCATGACGGCGTTAGGAAGAAATGAAAGAAGATGAAGAATAAGATCTAGGGATTTTTACTGATAATCAGATCTGGTTTATGACGGCGTTTTTGATAGTTAAAGAAGGGACAAAAGAAACGAGGAAGAAGAAGAAGAAGAAGGATGTTTTAGGGTTTGTGTTTCGTGGTAGTTCATTTGGTCTTAAATAGTAAGGTCGGTCATACCTAGTCAAAGTAAGTTAAGGTCAGGAGACTCATAGCCTAGGGTATCAAGCCCACAATTTTAGGGTTTTTTTTTTTTTTTTCCATTCCAAACTGAACCGACTCCCATCTGACTGATAAAAATTACAGTAATTTAGCTCATAGGATAGGATGTGAAGAGGTGATTCATGGGAGGGAAGCCACATAAAAGAAATAAAATGCATCCGCAGTTCGGCACTCATAAAATCATCTCTGAACACATAACAACCAAACTAACCACTGGTTTTCCCACAATCTGGAATACGGAAAATCATTCCCCAAATGCAGTAGAACATCCATGATCGTCAATGTAAAATAGATCAATATTGAAGAAAAGATGCATGTAATTTGCTCCTCAATAATGCAGAAAAAAGAGCAAATAATAACAATATAACCATACAAAACATGCTGATATGAACTCAGTATCATGTAGAAGAAAAAAATACAACAATAGCCGCAGGATTCCGTTTTTTTCTCTTTAAAGCAAACTCTAAGGCAATCCAAAGATGCAGAAAAAAAAAAAAGTTACACCGCCATTTTTAGGCTGCTCCGACTTAGCATGAAGAAGCATACAGATCATTCCAGAACTATCTATCAATGAAATCGTCTTGGTAAACACATAACTAACAAGTAGCTGGGCAACACTGAGGAGTACAATCTTTAGAAGGCAATGCAGGACGCAAGTTCAAAGAGCTGTGGGGGGATTTCTGCAGAAGCTATATTGACCTTCTACTGTTCACTGACAATCCCGTAGATGCACAAATTCTGTGATTACTCAAAACCAGATGCCAGAATGAAGATCTTCGCTCTACCTGTAGGTCCAGAGTTTATAAACCCATTTTAAGACACTAAGATGACATATATAAATAAACAGATGCTTGCAGCATCTCTGCACATCAAAGTTGACAAAAACGGTCGGTTGTTCACTATCTATATTCAGAACCATGTATGGTCACATTCAAAACAAAGTGCATCTCTGCACCAGAAAGTCATGAACACAGTATCACAACCAATACTGAGAACTAAGTAGATGGTATAATTCAAATAATGTCCCAATACCTTATAAACTAGCATACCAAGTTTTGTTGTCAGAAAGGAAAAAACATAATTGCAAAGGATTATCTGTGACTGCCACCAGCTACAAGAACCTGTATTTGCTGTGTACACGCAATTTTAATGAACTCATCTATATCTCAGTTGATGCAGGACGCTGGTTTGGAGAGCTCTTTTGCAATATCTTCTGAAAGTATATTAGCCTTCCTCTGTTCACCAACAAATCCGTAGATGCACAATAAAGATATTTGCTCAACTTCCATGTGCAGAGCTCCTATATAAACCCATTCCAAGAAAATTAGATAACTTTATACGAATAAACATCTGAACCCTATTTCACTAGCATCCCTAAGCATTGACGCGGCTGATCCAAGGCGATCTGGGATAACCTATGAAGTAGACGGAAGACCAATCGTGCCAATTCAAAATATGAACACCGTAGCTCAGCAGCATCTCAGCAAAAGAAAGTAGAGAAATATAGTTATTCACAATTAACTAGATTTGTGCCCGTGCTACGTATCGGGCATATTTTTTTCTTTAACTTGGTGTGCGCGGGGCTTCGCTCCGCCCCGTGGTAATGCATTTTTGAAGAATTACGTCACCAAGTTGATCTAGTACCCGGTTCAAGTCTTCCCAACAAAGCCCACCACCAGATGAGTCCCAAAGGACATGAAGAACTACGTCACCAAGTTGAAGAGCTTATAGTCAAAGGTTTTATAAGACCAAGTCTTAGCCCTTGTGCGGTACTGGCCTTGTTAGTACCAAAGAAAGATGGTTCATGGCGTATGTGTGTGGATAGTAGGGCAATCAATAGAATCACATATAAGTACCGATTTCCAATTCCTCGTTTGGATGACTTACTTGATCAATTAAGTGGAGCATGTGTTTTTAGCAAACTTGATTTTAAAAATGGATGTCATCAAATTCATATCAAGGTGGGAGATGAATGGAAGACCGCTTTCAAGACTAGAGACGGTTTGTATGAATGGATGGTTATGCCATTTGGGCTCTCAATTGCTCTAAGTACATTTATGCGAGTAAAGAATCAAGCACTTCGGCTGTTGATTGGGAAGTGTGTGGTTGTTTACTTTGATGACATACTTGTTTATAGTCCCTATATGGAATCTCCTATACGTCACCTTCGTGAGGTTCTCATGATTTTGCGGGCGCAAAATTTTTATGCTACTTTGAAGAAGTGTGCATTCATGACCGATAAAATTTTGTTTCTCGGTTATGTGTTTAGTAAGGATGGGATTTCGGTAGATGAAGATAAAGTGGAATGCAAAAGGAATTGTCCCAAGCCAAAAACTTTGTTTGATATTCGAAGTTTTCATGGGTTAGCTTCTTTCTATCGTCGATTCATTGCAATTTTAGCGGAATAATGTCTCCAATAAGCGAATGCTTGAAGGGTGGAAAGTATTCATGGACTCAAGAAGCGGACGAAGCCTTTGAATTGATGAAAATAAAGTTAAGTACATCTCCAATCTTAATATTACCAAATTTTTAAGCTATGCACTGGGGCGGTTCTTAGTCAAGAAGGGAAACCGGTGGCATTTTATAGTTAAAAGTTAAATGGGGCAAGACTTTCATATAGCACTTATGATGTTGCATTTTATGCTATTGTCCAAGCACTCAAACATTGGCGGCACTATCTTATTCACAATGAGTTCATCTTATTTTCGGACCACATGGCATTGAAGCATATCAATTCTCAAGAAAAGCTTTCTACTAGGCATGGTAAATGGGCTTCTTATTTGCAACAATTCACTTTTTCCATCAAGCACAAGTCGGGTGTACAAAATAAGGTAGCGGATGCCTTGAGTCGACGTACTTCTCTTCTTACACAAATGAGGGATCGTATTTTGGGATTCGATGATATCCGGGAGCTTTTAAAAAATGATACTTATTTTGGTCCTCTTATGGTTGATGAAAGGTTACTCCACAATAGTGATTATGTTCTTTTCGATGGGTACCTTTATCGGAAAAATTGTCTTTGCATTCCGGAATCAAGCTTGAGATTGAAAATTATTAAGGAGCTTCACGATGAGGGGCATATGGGGACTACTCGTACTTTGAACTTGGTTTCTAGCTCATACTTTTTGCTGGGAATGTGGAAGGAGATTCATCGATATGTGAAGAGATGTCATATATGTCAAGTATCCAAAAGAACGGCCACTAATGCGGGATTATACATGCCACTTCCTATTCCTTCTCGTCCATGGGAAGATTTGAGCATGGATTTCATCTTGGGGTTACCGCGTACTCAAAGAGGTATGGATTCAATATTTGTAGTGGTAGATCGTTTCTCCAAAATGTCTCATTTCATTGCTTGTAAAAAGACAACGGATGCGGTCATGGTAGCTCAACTCTTTTTTAAAGAGATTTACCGTTTACATGGTGTTCCTTCTTCCATCGTCTCGGATAGAGATAGTCGCTTTGTGGGAAATTTTTTGCGTACCTTATGGAAGTTGGTCAAGACCAATTTAAGTTTTAGCACCGCTTATCACTCTCAAACGGATGGACAAACCGAAGTAGTAAACCGTTCCCTAGGTAATCTTCTCCTTTGCTTGGTTGAGGAGAATTTGAAGACATAGGACCAAGTTTTATGTAAGGCGGAATTTGCTCACAACCATGCGGTGAACTGGAGTAGTGGGTATTCACCATTCATGGTAGTGTACGGGTTCAATCCAAGAGTACCACTTGACTTGTCTTTAGTACCGGATTTGAAAAGGCCAAATGCTAAGGTAGAAGACTTTGTTTCCCAACTCCACCTTATACATGAAAGTACCCGAAAGCATTTATAAGCTTCATCAAGGAAATGCAAGAACAAGGTTGATCAAAGGCGTCGTGTGGTTGAGTTTGAAGTAGGAGATCTTGTTTATGCGGTTCTTACTAAAGAACATTTTCCCGTAGGTGAATACAACAAGCTCAAGGTAAGGAAGATTGGACCATTTCCAATTGAAGAAAAGATTAACGACAATGCTTATCGCCTCAACTTACCAATCTCCATCCGCACACCCGATTGTTTTAACGTGAAGCATTTGGTTCCATACTGGGGTGACAATGCTATGGAAGCCGATATTGACAATTCGAGGGCGAATTTCTCTTATGTAGGGGAGGATGATGCATAGTGGTATCCTTAAATACCATCTCTACCCTTGCTAATTTATTTTTCTCTTTTGCCCCTTTCTTTGGTATTATTTCTTGTTATATCCTTCACCTTTACTATATCTTTTGAATCCCTAGTTCTACTACTCCCAAGTTTTGTTTTAAGAAAGACTAGGTTAGAACCCTTGTTTTCCTCTTTTCTTCAATCTTTGTGTTTGAGTTGAGTTGATGCAAGGAGATGCCTCAATAAACTTGCAACTTCCAATTAATTTTGGGTAGAAGTTTTAAGTATTATAGAGAAGAACTTTGATTTTTGTTTCTTCCTTATTCTAAGGGTAGAAGAAGCTTAAATTGAAAGGTTAGTAATTTTATTTCATGGTGTTTTTGTTTCAATTCTTCATTATTATTGCAAGTAGAAGTAATACTTTACATTACATATACATTAACTAAGTAGAGAATATGTGCAAATTTCCTTTTGACACCCCGTGGCGATGTATTTTTGACTTGGTGTGGCGTGACAAATACATTAAATAGGTGGAGAATATGTGCATGCAGATTTTATTTATTTTTTCCTTTTAACTTGGTGTGCGCAGGGCTTCGCCCCCGCCCCATGGGGATGTATTTTTTATTTGGTGTGGCAGGGCAAATACAACATAAGAACTCTAACGCCTAAGTCTCTACGTGGTTGTCCTATTCCTAAAATCAGTTACCGGAAGTTACCACCAATTTTAATCACACCCAAGCCAACAGTGATTCCTCCGTTGGTAAAGTGATAACTCACTGAATTCTCTGCGCTTCATAATTCATCTCATTGAATTTAGGGTAATGTCCCTTTAAATGAAATAAGATTTAATAGTTTCTTCTTCTGATAATTTAGTTGTCTCTTCTAGCGTGAGGTATGCTTCTTTTTTTTTTTAATAATAGAACTGAAAGAGTGAAACAAGTTAACATCTTCATTTTGAGGGTGATTAATTCGTAAGTTATTACCTGTTCAAGTTACTGGTGCTAACCCTATTGCGCTCTTCTTAATAATAAGGTAGAATTCATCAATGTACAGAAACCAAATAAACTCAATGCTGTGTTGATTAATTTCTATTCATAATGGCAATGATGGATTCTGGTGCCTGCATATTTTTTTATTTATTGATACTAAAAGAAATTTTCATTACTGAAGAGACTGAGTTACAGATAAGTTATCCTCCAGAATTTCTACAAAAGGTGGAGGGCATGAAGGCCAAACTCTTGAAACTTTAAAATTTCTAGCATGCCAAGCAAGTTTGTCCGCTGGCTTATTGCATTCTCTACTTATATTTGCAATACCATCTAAGGTTATTGCTTAATAAAAAAATTATATCTAGAACCATAGATTGATTTTCCCAAGCTACTAGCTGATAGTGTCCGTTAACTGCATTTGCCACAGTTTGTGCATCCAACTGGAAACACGCTTCTTGTATTCCAATTTCTTCTGCCCATACCATTGCTAATAACAGTGTTGCACATTAAGCTTGCTCGGACCTTACATATCTATCTGCATAGATGCACTTCCCTTGTCGATAAGTGCCTGCAAAATTACGGATTATTAATCCTATTCCTGTTGGATGTACATTATTAAGCTTTTTATAAGAAGCGTCACAACAGAAAGAAAGATACGGTATTGCAGGAGGTTTCCATTGAGACATAGTTCTCATACTCCCTTGAACTGATACAGGAGCAGTGATTTCTTTCAACTTCATTTTCTTTCACGTGCAGTCATTTAGAAGATGAATACGTTTTATAACAAATCCAGCCTGATTTCCTGAAAAACAGTCACGGCGTGTTTTCCATATCTCCCAGGTTAAGTGTTGTATCTGTGAACCAGCTTTTTATCAATTCCGCCACGTTACCTCCGTTTAGATGGATATTTTGACTTGCACCAGGGACTGTCAGCCAAATTGCTCTTGAGAAAGAACACTAAAACAGGATATGACTTGTTGTTTCCAATTCTTGGTGACACATCTTACAATTCTATCCTCGATCCGTAGTTAAAAACTCTTGCTAGTCTTTCATTGGAAGGAATAATTTCACAAATAAACTTCCACAGGAAATTCTCGACCTTAGGTAGAGTATCTAAATTCCATAGATCCTTCCAAAATCTCGTCGTTGCCTCATTATACTGAAGAGCATTGTTGTGTTCAATATCCATTAGTTTCCTATAAGCTGACTTGACGGAGAACTACCCAAATCTTATAAGAGTCCACACCAGTCTATCTTCATTTGTTATTGGAATATGGATCTGTAGAATGATTTCTGCACCATCTTGCGTAAATAGGTGTTGAACCAACTGAACTTTCCAAGCCTTGGTAGCTTGGTGGATTAAATCTGAAACTAGGGCATAGTTGCTTGCTTCTTCAGATGAGAGTATCTTGGTGGCTGCATCTCCTCTACTAAGTTTTCGCGTTTTCAGTAACCAAATAAATAAAGAACCGATAAAAATTAACCATGACAGTCAACATGAATTCAAGTGTGGCAGTTTTGATTGATATGAAAACAAATTGATTACAAGTTACACATGTGAGTGTTCTCAATCTAATCTTCCCATTTCAAGAGGAAAAATCATAGTCGTGTTAATGATTGTCATACATGTAAAAGAAAGAATCACTAAAAATTTATTCATGAAAACCAAAATGAGTTCAATTGTGGCAGCAGATTTGATTCAAATGTTAATGGGAATGAAAACAAGGATATACACATTTGAATTACATGGAACTGTATCCACCTTTTCGAATTTTTGATGAATTCCGATCAAAACATTTCAGAGCGCGGTAAGAAATTGTAACTAGAATACTAGAAAGATAATCCTCCGATAAGAAGCCCGGCCGGAAGCTGTCTATCTGAACGAATATCTCAAAACAGGTTCATCAAGGCTCCATTTGGCAACCGCTGTTACTCCACGTCTTCAAGTAGCAGAACTGCTCGCTGATTCAGATAATAAAACAGGTAGTGATGTGTTGATCTTCTGCTATGGAATTCGCTTGAGAGGAGATACCATCATGCTGAAATCAATTCAACAAGGGTTCTTGCTCTTCCACCACATTCCCATACCAAACCAGATACTTCTACTGATGCCATTTGTAGTATGAAAAAGATCGAGAGTATTACTAGATCTAGATGATAGACGGCGGTCTTGAGGGAGAGAGAGTTAAGAGGAGGGGATGAGGAGAAGAAGCAGACCAGGATCTAGGGTTTTTGTTTGGTGTTAAATAGGATGATCAGTCAAAGCTAGTCAAACGATCGTAAACTATAGGTGTGCCCAAATAAATTAACTAGTGCTTGAATCCACTACTTGAGGTCAGATGCTCGAATCTTGAGACTAGAAATTTCACAAAAATGTCCCCCTAACAGATGATGGTGGACTGCTGGCTAGTTTGGAGGTAATGCAAAGGACAGTTCGACCTGCATGGTAGCTGATTTACAAGCAAAAACCAACCGACCCCAATTGGTTGGGGTGAGGGATAAAGGTGGAGAGGAGGGTGTGGGTGGAGCAAAGAAGCAAGTGAAGTTGTGGACATGATTCTGGTGCATAGATGTGGTAGGGTGAGTTGGGCCAAATAATAGTGCATCACATATAGGTGGGTAGTGTAAGGATCTGAAGATGTGGTTCATGAGAGGTAAAATCATTGTTCAACACAACAAATAGAGCGCTTCTGCAATTCGACGCTCTCTCAGCCACTTCTTTAAACACATAACAACCAAACTAACCACTAAATTTAATACAATCTTGCATTGGTAAAATCATTGTTCAAATGCATTGGAACATCTTCTGAGTTATATGATTGTCAGTATAAACTATAAAACGAATGTGTCATTTCCTTATACTGGTTATATGATTGCTGCCCATATGAACTCCCGATTGGTCAGGGTGTACAGATCTGACGAGGTGGTTCATGAGAGGTAAGCAATCGGCACTCATAAAATCACTTCCAAGCACACTACCAAACCAAACACTAGATTTAAAATCATTGTTTTAATGCAGAGCAACATCTGAACTTCTGCATAATGCACAGAGCATGAAAAAAGGTACTAAAAATAACAATGTAAAGAGCAACAAAAACCTTAAATTTCACCTTTCAAAAAAAAAAAAAACATAAAATTGCTGCCAAACCCACAATTCTCGTCCAGGCAACTTGTATTTAGACCAGTTCCTTCCCAAAAAAATTCTTTGCAATTCAGATCCTAGACTTTTGCACCATTAACAGGTTTATTCAATGAACACAACTACTGAGTCAGTTAGCAACTTGTATCCAACTGACTAGCAGTTTTACAAAAAAACAGCTACATTTCCTGTTTAAACACAAATGATTACCCAGACAATCCAAGATGCAGCAAAAGAAATTATAATGACTTGAATAAGTTCAAGAGAAAATTTAAGCTTCTCAACCTTACTACACAATTCGAGAGCTAACAATTAACGAACGAACTCATCGTAGCAAACGCAAAAAACAGTCTTTTTCTTACACATCATCCACATATCAGCTGATGCAGGAAGCAGGTTAGGAGAGCACAAACCAGGATGCACAGTAAAGATGTTTGCTCAAATTCCATGTGCAGAGCTTATAAACCCATTCCAAGACACTCCGAAACTTAAATAAATAAACATCTGAATCATCCTTCACTAGCATCCTCAATTAAGCCTTTCCATCCAAAATAATCACACCCCTCTACTCAGCAGCAATTAAACAATGTACCAAAACCATGTAAGCTCAATCTTGTGTTTTAGCATACCAAATTTCGCTGTGGGAACCTTTGTTTCTGAGAGAGAAAATGTTATCTCAATGAAGGAATCTCGCCACCACTAAATCCCCACGCTTGCGGTAACCTAATAAGCAAAGAAGCACCAAAATTTTAAGCATGACATTCAACAAGAATTCCACGCAGTAGCTTCATATTGAATTAAAACAAAAGACATTCAAATTACCTTGGAGATGTCGAAATCCTCCTGAAATCATTTAATCG
This sequence comes from Papaver atlanticum, assembly GCA_023531105.1. Taxonomy (NCBI): domain Eukaryota; kingdom Viridiplantae; phylum Streptophyta; class Magnoliopsida; order Ranunculales; family Papaveraceae; genus Papaver; species Papaver atlanticum. Next base: position 54,612 of record JAJJMB010002922.1, on the reverse strand, counting down.
TTCCCTAATTACCTTGATGATCCATTTATTATGGGCAAGTAGGGCTAGATATATGTAATTGGGGTTTACTTCACACCTCAATGCTGAAATTCCTCCCGAATTTCTGATCCAAGAATCCAATTGTCATTTGATTTCAAAGCACAGCGATGAACATAGAGCCAAACTCCCTGTCCTTTAGAAATCAAATGAAAATGAGAATCTAACATATTTGTGTGAAATGAGATTGTCACTACAAGATTAACTTGATCTTGGTTTCTAGTTGTGGAATTTTGATGATTTTAGTGCACAGGTTTATGAGGCTGAGAGCTGGAGATGAGGGGATGGAAGAAATAGTTTAGAATTGCAAGCCCCATACAGGGTTTTCTATTCTCAAATACTCCCCACTTGGAGTACTCATTCTCCACTCTTCAGTTAACCACATAAGATTAAGTCAAAACAGAATCTATGATAACATCTAGTTTTACCATCTAAAAGTTACGAACTGAAAACTCAATGAAGGTACTTTTAGTGCAAGTATCTTGATTCTGGTTCCCCAATCAAGATACTTGCACTCGAACATCTTATTTAATGTTTTTGAGAGGAGATATCATTATGCTTATTGGATTCAAATACAAAAAGAGTGCCGTTCCTCCACCAAATTCCCATATGAAACCACCACTTACAAATCTCATTTGTTATTTATAGAATGAAAAGAACAAGGAGAGTATTTCAAGAAGATATATCTGACAATTATGCTTTCGGGATCCTGGTTTGGTTTGGATTTGATGATTTTTTTTTTTTTGGCTTAGGGTTTAGGGTTTTGTTTGGTGGTGTTAACTGTCAAGTTGTAAGTTCGGTCAAAACTAGTCCAACAAAGTCAAGGTCAATGCATTTGCATAGAAATGTTTAATCCTAATTCAAATATTTATCTTTTCAAACTCTCCATTCATTTTATGATTCCAGATGCAAATCTCCATCATTGTAGAAAGAAAAGAAGAAGGAGACAATTAATCACCACTAGTAAAAAATATATAAGAAAGTAAAGTAATTTTTTTCTTGATCCTGGTTTTCTGTAAGACTCGGATTTGGACGGACAACCACAAATTCCTATCTATCCTCTCTGTTGATCACTACGAGCATAAACATACAGCAACAAGACACACGAGGTAATAGTATATAGACATCGAAAATCAGGCGTCAAATTGATTCCAAGTACATAGTAAATGAGAAAAAAAAACTAGCTCATATACACAAAAGCTGATTACAGAAATCCTCTGGTAACTCTCGGATGAATAGCTTTACGTCTGTCGGGGCTCATTACACTTTCGCTGTTTAGATTACAACCCCAAATGGTCAATTGCATTTTCGGTTAACCATCTAGATAGAAGCTCTGAAGTTAGCTCCTAACACATTATAAAGGTCAGCTGATATATTTCTGGCTTCCACAATTTTGGCATAACATACAGGGGTGTATACACCTGACTGACCATTCGGAAAATGATAGCTTAAACTATATTAACATCTTGGGTTGCATAGTATGATGGCAATACTGAATCATACCACTTGATTGAGATATGTTCAAAATTGTCGAGATGCAGGCATTTAAAGTTTTTTTTTTGGTCGGTCAAGAGAAAATTCATTGAAAAGAGAGGTACTTAAGAGGGGTACCTCAACCCAATGAATACAAGATGGAACAAAAAAGCGCGAAGTGCAATTTGCCAAACCCAAAACAACAAAAATCAAATTCACAAAGGCCGAAATAAAGAGTATACATAAATTGTAAGCGATATTTTGTGCATGACAACTAATGCTAAATGAAACAAAAGAAAACCGAGAATACATAAATTCAATTCAATTGGAGCAGCTTTGATTGAAATGTTAATAGGAATGAAAACAGGGATATACACATTTGAGCTGTAGCAATTCTTTCAATTACCATCAAAACACACTCAATTGGCCATTCTTTAACTTTCTAGCTGAGTTCTAATCATTAAATCTTTGATTAAAGAAGAGTTCATCCTGAATCCATTGACACTTCCAGTTTGACTCTGGTAGGGAATTGCAGCAATCCTCGCTGTCAATTTCAACAGTACAAGTAATTGGCGTTCAACTGCACTTGCAAAACACCAATCGTGAGCATTTTCTGCAGACTAACTTTGATTATCGACATGAGGTGAGTCTTAAGAAAACCGACAATGCGTAATATATGATGATGTGCAATTATACATAAGAAATCAGATGCAAAAGAAATTTGAACACATAGAAACAGCGGATCTAACAAAATTACCTTGGGGCTGTAGCCCTTCTTTAAGTTTCTAGAAAACCCCCACTTGGCTGTTCTTTCAATGGCTATCAAAGCACCATCATTTAGCCATACTTTCAAGTATTTGAATCTGCTGGAGCTTTCAATTACCATCAAAACATTTCCGCAGATATTGCAAGTCTTCAATTATAAAACAAAATTTATAACTTTTGTGAGCCATTCCTGTGATCTTTCATTCTTGGGATCCCAATAAAATCCAATGCATCTCAACCAAACTGTCTCTTGCGGATTTTCATCAATTGTAAGTTCATCCACCACTTGAATGCATCACAAGGACACAGTAGGACGAATCGATGAAAAACAAGTGAAAACACAACCTAACCAATTTATGAATCTTTCTTGAGAGGAGATATTCGAAGTCAGGTCAAACCTAGTCAAATAAAGTCAAGGTCGGCACTCGAGCAAAAATACATTCACTTGAAACCGTAGTTGAGGTCAGATGTTCGAAGCATATGCAAGAGAGAAATAAGATAGATGCTAAGCCGGAGAATTTCATGTGTAGTAAATGTGGGAATCATCTGCACTTGCATAGACAACATGACAAAGCCACAACTCTCCTGAACTTTTGGACTTGTCATTCAACATTATATGACCATAGATAGATCATCAACCGCCCAAGACGTAATTGATTAAAAACCAGTCGAATTGATTCCAAGTATTGCTGATTATGCACAAAAATAATGGTAAATGATTCGATTACTCTTGAATATCACTTTGACAACATAACTAAAAAAACAACCACTAGGTTACATTATTGCTATATATATTTGAATTCCATGAGTGCCAAATGGACCATTTGTGATCACTCAGTCAAAACCAGATGTTACAATGAAGATCATCACTCAACTTCCTCAAGCAGGGAGCTTATAAAGCCATTTCAAGACACTCAACTCGGTAGATCATTAACACCCAAACTTAGCAGCATCACTGCACAAGAAAGTCGACAAATACAAATTGTACATAATCGAGACCGAGAACTAACTAAATGGTCTCATCCAAGACAGTGATCATGGATCCTTAGTGCCTGGTAGAGCTCCTCCACTGAATTCTTGACCTAATGAGTAAAAACCACACAAAATTTGAACATTACAACGTCAAATGAAATCAGGAGTTTAGATTCGATTTATACGTTAATGGGAATGTAAAAAACAAATAAGTAGATTTGAATTATATGAGCTGTCCTGAAATCATTTCAGTGAGAAACTCTTATTATCAAATCATCATCCATTAACAAGCGCTCTTTATTGCGATGGGATAATTCATAATTTAAAGTTCCATACAGTGTTTTCCATTCTCAAAGTACTCCCCAGTTAACTTTGTTCACATATACTTCAATACCCTCATCACATTCACATTCACATATAGTTTCAGATGATGATAATAAATCATAAATTTATATAGCTGACACCATGTTTAGTCTTTTCCTTCACCTTTAACAAAACTAGGCTTTGAGATTAGAGTGTACCAAAGCTTGTATACTCTAGAGTTAAAGATGAAAGGGTTGCAGCTAATTATTCTCATTCGTGATAATAACCGACTGAATAACAAGAGAACATTTGTATTTGAAAGGAGAAATCATCACGCTGATTGGATTCAGAGAGGATGTACTGTTGAGTTGTTCCACCTCCTCCCCCTCCACATTCCCATATGAATCCACCAATTGTTAATAATCCGGATTTGATAGATTTTAGTGGGAATGTTATAAATACCCTTCATTTTTGTTGACTTTGCATAAATACCCCGGAAGGGTAAAAAATAATTTTTTTGGAGTCAACTTGAGAAAGTTGTTTCCACTTTTTTGAAGCAACTTGTATAAAGTTGCGTCCATTTCTGGAAACAACCTGAGCTAGTTGCGTCCACTTCTGAAAACAACTTATGCTAGTTACTTCCACTTTTCAGAAGGTATGGGTATTTTTAAAAATTGAATAAAGGTATATTTTAAAGTGTGAATTTTGAGGGGTATTTAAATAATGTTCCATAGATTTTATAGTCTCCTAGGGTTTATGACTGAGTTTGAGAAATTCGGAAGAAATGAAGAAGAAAAAAGAATAAGATCTAGGGTTGTGGGTGCAGTTGGCCAGGGCCTGACTATTGCTGAGTTCCATTTTAATCCAAAAACTCTCTTAGCTAGAATTCATCCTCAAATATCAGCATTAGTCACATTTATCACAGCAGATTCAAAACTCATCTTCACCGTGCCCTGCACAAAGTACTCCCTCATCTTCCCTGTCTTCCTCTGAAGACATCCCGGAATGCTTGGCCTTAGTTTCTGGCACTGGCTTAGTGTCCAAATAAAAGAAGTACACCTAAGTGACAGAATAAATAAAAAAGGTGCCAACAAAGTTGGAATTTAAGGGACATCTGGCACGTAATTATATCGAAGTTACGAATGAAAAAAGAGAATACATTTTCAATCAATTATGTTGAATATACACGATTATTCTAGAGAAAAATACTGAAGTACCAAATCTCCAATCTAAACCTTTTTTTTTTTTTTAGATGTGAAAATGCAGATCTGGTACCCAAAATACAGTCAAAAAGTAAGATCAAAACATAGTAATGTAAAAAATATTATCTTCAGTTTATTCAAACAAGATCTGGGCAGGGAGATTTGTGGCATCTTCCATTCAAAAGAAAAACAAAATGATTATAAGGATGTATTTGTTGATTATGAGTTACTAGGAATATGACTTGAGAGGAGATATCATAATGCTACTGTGATCAATTCAATTCAAAGGGGGTGTTCTTGTTGGTTATTCTTCCACCACATTCCCAAATGACACCAACTGCTACTAATCCACATGATGATGCCATTATTTGTAGAATGAAAAAGAGGGAGAGTATTAGTAGAAAGAGATCGAGAAAACAGTTAGTATTATGGATTATGACGGCGTTCTCGGGAGGAGAGAGTTAGAGATGGGGAGAGGAAGAAGAAGAATAGGTTTTAGGGTTTTTTTTTGGTGGTGGTATTAAAAAGTTTGCATGGTCAAAGAAAGTCAAGGTCATTAGTTACCTTGGTGTGCCCGAATAAATTTGGTGAGGGCTTGAATCTTGACGTTAATCAAATGTAGAAACCAAATACAAATCCAAATATGATGTAAATCATGAGCAGTTGAATAATCACCATGACTTCAAACCAGTTGATAATTCAAGTGGGGCAGTTTGATTCATATGTTGAAGGAACGAAAACAAGGATATAAACATTTGAATTGACATAGAGCTGTAGCGATTCTTTCATTCAGTCCCAATTATTATCAAAATAGTGCCACTTTGATATTCTTTCACAGCACCTAACCTCATTCCCAACAGCAACTAATTTTCTAATCAAGAAACAAAGCAACTAGATCTTGATACAGAAACAGTTGCTAAGAAATCTGTACCTAAAGGTATATTGATAGACATGATTTCTAGATAACCAGCTCAAACTACTGTGATAGTTTTCAATTTAATTTGCAAATATTGACCACTTGGAATCTCAATTTCATCGTCTACATAATACAAATGTTAACCCAAAAGATGATATCGGAAGTAATATGGAATCTACTTCGGATAATCCGATTATTAATCCTTGGTGCCAGTGTTTTTCCCGTCTATTCCCAGTCCGGTTGTGGTATGTTCCTGATCAAGATAGTTAGAGCTAGACTTCAAGAAGTTGATGATGTCTAAAAAAGTCGCTGTTGGATCGTCTATTGCTGCAAATTTATATGCAAAACATGAATAAAGTTTCTTTCGGCTTCAGATCTCAATCTAATCTTTTCCATAACTACTAATGTTATGCTTGTTTAAAGGAATATAAGGCTGCCCGAGTGATGGAATCTACTTGAGAGGAGATATCATAATGCTTAGATCAATTTGAAAGGAGTTCTGGTTTGCTCTTCTTCCACCAGAATCCCATACGAAAACACCACCTAACATCAATTTGGAAGGTGAAATTGTTGGTTCAGGGTTCATGACGGCGTTCTTCTACAGGAGTGTGACTTAGAGGAGGGGATGGAGAAGAAGAATATATTTTAGGGTTTTCTTTTTGATGGTGGTGTTAAATAGGAAGTCAAGGTCAAAGAAAGTCAAGGTGGTGGCCCATGGGACTCATGCTTAAATCAGCAGAGAGCTCTCCGAACTCCTTTATTAACTTAGCTAGCGAAGGTCTGCAAGAAAAAGACTTGTTAGGGCAATTCCTATGGTAATGTGAAAACCCAATTTTTTGTTGAGCAAGGTGGATGACCAAACGGGGTTTTTCCATTATGGAAACAGAAGTGGGCGGTTCATCATCAAGTGCCAGGACTGGGGACACCCGCTCGCGTGTGTAGGTTACACGCGGCATGTTAACGTTAGACACAGCGTTGGTAGAACAAACGCGGGCGTGGAAGACACAAACTCTGGCGTTTGTCACACAAACGCGGGCGTGAGAATCTAAATCGCCAACGATCAATTATCCAACGTCCATATTTTAAACGGTATAATTTTCAAAACTATAAATTCCTTTAACTGAATTCATTTTCAGTCACACCACTACTATTTCCTTCTTCCAAAACTCTTCTAAACCAATTTTTTTTGATACAATATGAGCAACTTAATAAGAAAAGCGATCAATACTGTAAAGAAAAGAAGCAAATCGAAGAAATGAACCGGTACCGCGGCCTGCCACAAGTGTAGATTATTCTCAAAATCGGGAACCAAAGTTTGCTTCGCCGAGTGTCGTTGCTGCTCCATCATTAGTCCAAGGTCATGAAGGTTGTTTGTGAAGGTCTACCCCCTGAAGTCCGAGAAAGGGTTGACAGATATCCTTGGCGTGCGCTTTATAGTGTGAAGCCCAGAAGACATAATAACAGAATGACGACAGTATTGATAGAAAGGTGGTGGTCGACGACGCACACATTCGAGTTTATGGATTTTGAAATTGGTAAGCTTGTTTAACTTAACTTAAATTTTATTTTTTAAATAATTATTAAATGATCAAAAGAATTAATCATAGTTGATATTATTCTTGTAATAGGAATTACACCCCTTGATTTGTATTTCATTTGTAGGATACCAAGTGGAGTGGGAGATCCGGCACCATACAACCAAGACGAATGGATATCAAATAGTAAATGGCATACGCTTCTTCCCTCGTTTATAGAAGCAGATATACTTGAAGATCATAAAGAATTGAAAGGAGGTGGGGTATAATGTTCAGCGTGGAAGCTTTTCCTTACCCAAGACAGAAACTCAAAAAATGTAGATGACTATCCTGAACTCGAAAGGGTGTTTATCTAATGGGTACTAGGTAAGACGTTTTTTCCAAAATCAACTTATGTTTCTCGTGTTTGTTGGCTTGAAGCGTTAGAAGATCTTAACAAAGTACCAGATTATGACTGGGGCTCTGCAATTTTAGCAGAAATGTATTGTGGGCTGGATCAAGCATCCATGGGTATAGCTAACTTCACTGGTTTTTGGGGCATCATAGAGGTAAATATCAAAATTATTATTTTTAAATTTAAATAATTTTTATGAACAAGTGTAGCTGAAGTCAAAATACTAAAATTATGGAGTAATTTGCACTATTGGTGGTATACCTACTTCCGTGTTGGTAAACCAATCTCGGACATGTACGTCTCGACCAACTGGGCGAAGGACACTAGCAGCGCCGTCTCGGGTTCCAGTTTTGTTCATAGGTTTCAACATATGACTCGGAGCCAAAAGAATGTTGTTGTTCACTCTTACATTGATTTTCCTCAGTATGGTGGTAATGATAGAGAACGTATTCTTGATTATTCTCTCTATAGAGCTATTTTTTACACTCTTGATTTGGATAAAGGGGTTTGGTACCTGGGGTTTGGTGGATGACAAACATCAGGTCAGATATCAAACTCTCTTGCCGTAACAGCAGTGATGATGATGAACCATGACAAGAGGATCATTTACAACTAATTGTTTCATCTTTGTGTGCAGGAATTGATTAATGAGGAAGATAAATTGTTGAAAGGCTTGAAGAATGAATGGGGTGAGAGAGCGTATTTAGCAGTTGTTAATGCACTTTTGGAGATGAACAAGTACAACCCAAGCGGTAGAAATCCAGTTCAAAAGCTTTGGAACTTCAAGGAGAATAGGAGAGCTTCTGTAATGGAAGGTGTTGCGGCTCTTGTTAATCGCTTGAGAAAGTATCATGCTCCAACTGGTACTATGATTACTTTCAGCAAGTGACCCGGAGAGCAACACTAGAAACTATGTCCTTGGAACATATTTTGCAACACCGACATTGTAAATTTTGAATAGAGCATTGAGCAGTGTTCTAGTATGATGCAATCTAGTGTGTAGCTGTAGTGCAAGCCGAAACAGTGTCCTTGGAACATATTTTGCGAACCATGGAATGTATTTTGGGAACATTGTAAATATTGAATAGAAGGTGTAGTACAGTTTTTTTTGCAACCCATTACCGGTAATTATTTGCAAGAACAAGCCCCGTCTAAGAAATTAAGGTATCTGATATCAACCTTGATGCTTTTATTAACAACATTCTAAAAGTGGCATGACAATCAATAGTGAGTGAATGATCATGCCTCAAAATCAAAGTTAAGACTATTATGAATTGGCATTGTAAAAGTGTAATGGTGGCTGAGAACAGTATTTTTTTTTATCTTAATTTTGTTTATTGGTAGTACTCCCTCCGTTCCTAAATAATAGGATGGTTTCATGTGATTTACAAACGGAAGGATATTGTCCGTAATTCGGTATCCGGATGCATTTCTCAAATAGTCAAATCTATTATGAATGCAAGACGAGAATATTATTCTTAGCCATGTGGCTCATGTTACTTACAAGCAAATGGTAAAATTGTTCACCCCACAACTACGATTGGTATGGAACCTGAATATGAATTTGTTTCTAAATGTTCCCAATTCTTAATACATTTCTCAGATGAACTTAAATAATACATCTCCCACCTTTCACCTTTGATCATCTAATTTTTCCAATTTCCTCCATCATCCCAATTCTTAATATATTTTGGTGGTGAATGTAGAAAATTTAGAAGATCGTTGATTTGAAACCATTTCGTGGTATTATTATTATTATCGATGGAGCGATTGAAATTATTTATAGATGAATGAACAACCAGTTAAGCTTCTTTAGTCTTCTTTGATGCTTATAACTCACAAAAAAACTGCAAGAGGTTAGAGTATCTCCAGTGGGAACGCTGTACCGTTCTTACATGAAAGGTGTTCAAAGACATCCAAAGGCTGTCTGAGTCCAATTTTGTGCACATTTCTTTAACACTCTTTTAAAGAGCGTGCAAAAAACAACCCTATTGGTTTGGTTGTTCGTAAACGAACTTTTCTTACTTAATAAAATTAGTTTCTCTTTTAGGAGATTTAATTTAAAAAAAAAGGAAATAAAATATATAGTTGATGTTGGAATTCCTCTCTATGCAGTGGCGGAGCTAGAAATTTAGTTAAGGGCTTGTTTGAGAAGCTAGCTAGGCTTCAGTCCATATTTTAGGCCTTGCTTAAGCCTATTTTCAAGTCTATATTATCATTCTAACCAAATTAGGTAGTTACAAAAATGAACTTCAATAATACATCTCCCCTCTCTATTTTCAGAAAACATGGGTGGTTACTAAGATGCAAGGAGTGACTCACAGGCTAATTTAATTACTGATTAATGTTCGGGGAGGCATCTCACGATTTTGGTAAAAAATGTTTTGTATAATCTATGCGATTAGCTAAAAAAATATTGTGATAGTTTTTTTTACAAATTTCTACATGCATCCTATCACAAATTAGTGCGTCCGAAGATGTAAAGACCTCAGTATTCGCTGATTTTAGTTTCAGTCATTAATTTTCAACAACTAATTTTCAAAGTGATAAATCCGATGTGATGTTATACGTCTCATATTATGCTCACTTAATTTTAGTATATATAAATGTGGATCATTATAAAAGGAACATATTATCGAAAAATTAACTCCAAAAAAAACTCTACAATACTAAGAAAAAGAGCAGACAAGAAAAAAAACAACTCTACGATACTAAGAGAGCTACACATTGTTTCAACTTTAGAAAATATCTTAGAATGATAATCACCACCATTATACAGATAAAAGAATGAAAACAGGATTACGGAGTTTTACCCACTAAGAAACTATACAGAACCACGAATAGTTACTGACCCACTATCCATTCCCACTAACGTGGTTAATGGTCCAGTATTTCCCTAAGAGCATCTCCAACAGAGGGTAGATTTATTTACTTTTAGTGACACATAAGATTTTAGACCCCCATTTGGCATAAATCCATCTCCAACAATAGGGTCCTACAAGTTAGGAATATGAAGGTGTTCAAGAAAGTGTTATCTACACCTCCGGTTGCACCTCCACATCATGTTTTTAACTAATTTTCTTTTAATTCTAAGGGTTGAAATTCTAAGTGTTGGAGATGGTTTTTTAGATATGAGATCATATATTTACTCTATGTTTAGACCTCATATATAAAAGGACTAAATAAAAAATCCACATAGGATTTTTTACCCCTTCTCCTGGAGATGCTATAATAGTTTACTAACCCACTACTAACAACTTCCTAGACTTAAGAAAATTCGTATATAGCACATAACCATCCAAAGAGAGAAAAATGTTAAATAATTTATGTTGACCTATGTAATTTTGTTTACTCTTAATGCATTTGTTGCCGTTCTTAACAAATATATCGTTTTCTTGTTATGGTGCAACACAAACAGACTAAAACTAAGTACACTTCACAGCAGGATGCTTATTTTGTTTATCAGTCAAGTGTAGGCTTCAATTTATCCTGCAAAATTGGTTATAATCGAGGCGAATATGCAGGTTCGATTTATCAGGAAAATGCAGCACTGAAACCGAGAAGGAAGAGTTGGAAGAGACAAGAAGAGCTCAAGTATGTTTTTGTAGAATTTTGCGCATCTAGACTCCCTATTACTAGCTATACATTTATTTAATCTGGGGACTGATTTTCTGCAGGTGGTGCAAAAACTTCATGAAATCTTACGCCCATTTCTCCTTCGAAGATTAAAGTCAGATGTTGAGTTGATGCTCCCTAGAAAAAAGGAAATCATTTTGTATGCAACTATGACTGATCACCAAAAGGATTTGCAGAAGCATTTGATGGATAAAACATTTGAGGCCCATATGGCAGAGAAGAAGGGAAGGCGGAGTAAGACATTACATTCGTTTGACCTTTTTTGTGATGGCTCGCTGTACTTGCTTGTTTAGTAATTCTTGCAATACTGCAGATAAACCGGCAACAGGCAAGCTGAACAATTCGTGTGTTCAACTTCGGAAAAACTTCTACCATCCTGATCTAATAGAATCAGCTTATGACGAATCAAATATGCATCTTCTGTTCACTGTCTCAAAATTTCATTATGTCATAAGTGATTTGCCCACTAAACTCTTTTGCTTGATTTCTCCAGTCTATTATCCGCCTATTCAAAAGTTAGTGGAAAAGTGTGGCAAATTCCGTTTACTGGACCGGCTAATGGAGAGACTGCTCGCTCGGAAGCACAAAGTACATTTAAAAGAAATTGAAAGTTACTATCTGTTTGTTTGCTTATCTGTTTGCCTCTGCCGATTCACCCGTTTAAAATGTTATTCTTTTTCAGGTCCTGATATTTTCCCAGTGGACTAGAATTTTAGACTTGATTGATTACTATTTCAGCGAAAAAGGGCATCAAGTCTGTAGGATTGATGGCAATGTAAAACTAGATGAAAGAAAGAGACAGGTACGTGCTATTATACCATAGGAAATCATCTGAATATCATTCGTTCTGTCAAAAAATATATTTTTCCTAATAAATCAGGTTACCTGATTGATAGTTTATATTTAATCCTCAGTATGGTTGTTAGTTCGGGAAGATGAATGTCGTGCACAACAATAAAATCATTAAGAGTGTCAGGGTTCAGGCACTTTCAGCGAAACCTGATCTAGTCGAATAATTTGATCTATCATTTTGCTTTTAAATTGGGTTAAGATTTCGTTAATGTTCTAAAATCAGTCCATGGTTTAGATTTTACTAACCCAACAGTTTCAAGCTATCTTCATTTCTTAAGATGAGATCATTTTGGTGAAAGTGATTGTTCACTTGTTAGGACACATTTTTCTATTTATCTAGTAGTTGCGTCCATTTCTGCAGATTGAGGAGTTTAATGACATCGATAGCAATTATAGAATATTTATACTCAGCACTAGGGCTGGTGGACTGGGAATAAATCTCACCTCGGCAGACACCTGTATTATATATGACAGTGATTGGGTATGCTCTTTTATGATCCTGCCCTACGTATTACCTCAAAAATTTCATAGGATGATTTTTTGACTTGTAATTTTCATTATCTTATTACAGAACCCTCAAGCAGATTTGCAGGCGATGGATAGATGCCACAGGATTGGCCAAACCCGTCCAGTTCATGTTTACAGGCTCGCAACTGCCCAATCTGTTGAGGTGCACGCATTATCTATTTAGTTATCTGACCATATTTATGCAAGTATCGCATGGTTATGTTGAGGAGAAGTTTTGTTTCTAACAGGGTCGGTTGTTGAAGAGGGCGTTCAGTAAATTGAAGCTTGAACATGTTGTGATTGGAAAAGGACAGTTCCAGCAGGAAAGAACGTCTACTTCCTCGAAACCTACTGAGGTTTGTAAATTCTTCTGTTGATATCTTCCTGGTAGGAGCTTTAGTCTTAGGACCGTTTGTCCTTGGTGATATGTTTTTCATAGTCATCCCAATGGAGATTACTGACTACTGAGCTTGCATTCTCATTTAACCAAAATATCCAGTGCCGGATATTGCAATCAAAGCTTACCGGTATGCTGATAACTAGCATAGTCCTGGATCAGAGTCACTTCACTTTTCTTGTTTATGCTAACAAAACTTTATTTTTCAGGATGCTGATATCTTGGCTTTGCTCAAAGATGTAGAAGATCCCGAGGAGAAAATAATTCAGACTGATATCAGCGGCGGAGATCTCGACAGAGTCATGGACCGCACTGATCTGATTGCGGAACCAAAATCAGAAGAAGCAACCAACACCGATACTGGCTTTGTACTTCCACTTAAAGGTCCTGGCTGGGAAGTGATTCTACCTGTTACAGGTGGAGGCATGCTTAGTACACTAAATAGCTGAGTTTCTAACTCTATGTGGATCTCATATGTGGCTATCTTTTATCTTTTCTTTTTCTTTTTCTTTTTTTGGTGCCAGTATCTAGAAATAGCTTTTTCTAGTGCTGGTTCTATGTTGTGTTAAAATTCTAAATACTGAGCTCTCTTGACTAATGATTTAATGGTGTTTTCTATTTTTAGTTTCTCCAATGGCATGTTCTTTACAATGGATCCAAGTGTGGGTGTTTGACCAACAGTCAAAATCATAGACTAGAGTCAGTCCCATCAGTAGAGTAAACCAGTGAGCAACATACCCAATCTGAGACTGCCATATAAACGTAAAATGGCCATACGCCGGCTAAACGTATCGGGTTAGATCAGGTACTCATATGTAGGTTATTGCTGTAATACACTGAGTACCGAAAATTAGCTTTACAGAATAAGAAAATTTGAGGCAAAAAGACGGCAGAATAGTTTATTTCAAGATAAACAACTACCAGAATGGAACTGTCAATAGTTTGTTTGCTGCAGAGTTTTTATGCCAACAGAAAAACCAATTCTCGATCAACAACAGAAACACCAATAATCCTGTTCAAAATCCCAAGAATTGCATGCTTCTTAGACCATTGTCACAAACTATCTTGCAGAGAGGTTTATGCTGTGCCTTCACTTACTTTGCAAAAAGTCTCTCCATTGTTCTCGAAGATAATCATGTTCATCTGTTATATCATTCAACAAATCAATAAAATTACAACTAGTGAACACAGAAAGATGGACGGACAGGTAAGGAAGATACAATTCACTAGCGAGTGCAAATGAACCATATCACAAATAACCAATTCAATCTTTCAAATGATTTTATAGCTTGACTTTTTCTACTGCCCCCAACTCATTCTATGTAAAATTCAAGTGATTGCAATATTGATATTCTAACTCTATTTTTCTTGATTTTTTTTAGCTTTTGTGCTCGTCTACGGGTATGATCAATATACAATAGTTACATAATAAGCATATCTAGACTCTAGTTTCATAGATGCTCTAAGGATCACATGGCGCAGAAGTCAATGTTGGCATAACAGTGAACAAAGGTTACAAGAAGAAGCAAAAAAGAAACAAAAAACAAAAGATTCAAATCCATCCCAATCGAGAACAAATTAAAACAAACAACTGGGCATACACACTTTAAACAATGCCAAATAAGACAATCAGTAATACTCCTTGGCCCCCTTAAGGCGTTGCTAGTTTCAGATATATGGGCACATTGGGAGATGAAATAAGAATCAGATTAGCGGACGTGTACCAGGAGAATTTCGAAAGATAACCTAGTGCGTAAGATATGACTTGTTTACCAAAATCTCTGTCGCTTGGGTTCCTTCTTATTCCATTTGTAGTACTTTTTTTCACATAAGTATCCGATTTGAGAGAAACCAGGCTCTCCACATAACTCTCTGGATGATTACCATGGAGCAGAACCTTTATAGTTCCATTATTTTGACTGCATAAACTCAATTCTTCGCGAGAGTGAACTAGAACATCACCGTTTTCAAAAGCCCATAACGGCTTCAAAAATGGATCTGTGAACATTACTAGTTGGGAAATGGTTAACTCTTTAGTCCAAGATTCAGTTACTCCATAATCTTTCATCACCCAAATATCAGCTTGGAAGGAATAAATAAACACAACACAAAGGCAGGCTCCCAATAACCCCACTTGTTTATACGATTTCCGACTTCTTAGATGTAGCCTAGGTTCTTCAGGTAAGCGAACATCCATCAGTCTCTCGCTGTTTATATCGAAAACAAACTATAACTTCAGAGTTGGTTCCTTGGTTGGTGGTCATACCGGGTGCCAAGTGAAGAGCACCATTGAAAAGCAAATGTTGAACTGACGACTAGGAAACATGAAGGGGTCTGGGCATTCAATAGTTTTCCAACGCTTGGATCCTAACGTATAAACTTGAATTATTTGTAACTTTGGGAAACTATTAAGAAGACTTTCATTGAAGGACATTTTCACCAACTTGTAATCATCGATGTTACCATCATAGCCGAACCCATATCTACTTCTAACATCATAAGATTTTGGACTTGATTCAGCCACACATTCGTATACTGGTAGTTTGATAGTCTTATATTCACAAGTTGATGGGTTCCAAATACAAATATAATTTTTCGTCTCAATACCCTTTCCAGTAGAAATACCCAAACAAATCAATCCGTTACAAGAACCCAGAGTTACAATACCCTCAATTTCCTTATTTTCAAATGGATAATTTATTGAAACAACTTTCAGTTCTGATGGAGATGAAGATGAAATTGATTTGTAATCTACGGAGCTAATGACGGGGTTCTTGCCATACTGAGGCTGAACAATCATGAGTCTAGGGTTGTTATTATTTCGAATTGATCGATTAAGGTGATTCTTAATAAACTTAGGGTTACGAAGTAGATTAAACCAAATCTTGCGTACACATCTATTTGCTAATATTGAATTCACCGGTAATTTCAGAAAGATATCTACCTGATTCTCTTCGGGGTGTCTCCTTGTTACGTATCTCTATCTCATACGTACGTCTATGTATTTAGGATGTTGTTTAGGATAATGATTGTTAGTTATAATAATTGTGCAGTAGTTATCGTAACTGTAAAAGAGGGAAACCTTATATAAAGGGCAGGGTTTACTGTAATCTTTGAGAATCATCTTGAAGTATATTGTGTTTGGATAAATATTCTCTTTGGGGCTTGTTTTCCTATAAACAGGGGTTGTTTAC
>JAJJMB010002922.1:12867-38420 GCA_023531105.1 Papaver atlanticum | reverse complement strand
TATCTTAATCATCTACTTTGGATATTGAACGTTATGATTCTATGGAGAACATAACACTCCTCCACATTGACATTTCTTCAGATATCATTTCAGGAAACTAAGAGAGAAACAGAGAGAGAGAGGGGGGTTGAGAGACTGTTCAAGTTATGGGGAAATGAAGAACAAGGCATTGGCGGCTTTTGAAATGAAGAAGAGAACCTAAACTTTAGATTGAATAAGCTAGATCTGTAGTTAAGGGCGGGGCTCGTTTGTTTGGACCATGGCCAGCCTAGGTTTGAGGAGGGCAACTCGAGCAAGCACAATAGTGAGCCTTTGTTATGCCAGATTTAGGGTTTCTGGCTTAGCCTAGATCGGCAGAAAAAGTAACCAGCCATTGTGGGGGGGCTTGGCTATGTGGGGCCTAGTTAAAATGTTGGAAAAACTCGAGTGGAAATGGACATAAAAACTGATTATGTGTGAAAATGGACCAAAAAGGTTGTTTGGCAAAAACTGTCTAAAAGAAAGAAAGTGGAGAAAATGAGCAGCATAGTAGTTGCACGTTATTACCCATATTCTAGAGATAAAGCCAAAATGCATGTGGCTACCGTAGTGCTTGCTCTCAAAGTAAGTGTTGTCCATTAGATTTTCTTATGTTTGTTAAGTATGTCCTTGTGTCTGTTCTTTCGGATGCCACAATCCTGTTGTCGATCAAGTGTAATTTTGTTTTCTGTGAAGAACTCCGTCTCTATAAGTAGAGTGTCTCTCTTGCAAAGGTTATTCGTTCTCTATTTCTAAATACAACTGTTAAATTTGTCTTGCAAAAAGTAATTGTTTCTTTCTTGTGTGCATTGATCGATAAGGAAGAGAAATTTTTGAAAGGCTTGAAAAATGAACGGGGTGAGAGAGCATATTTTGAAGTTGTTAATGCACTTGTGAAGATGATACACTGAAAGAATGACCATCCTTCAAAATCGAGGTTATGCCTTTATGGAGACATTTACTACAAACAGATTGAACTATAGGATGAGAACAATTATTATTTTTAATTTAGTTGTAATTTAATTCGGTATCGTATTCAGGTATACATTTCTCAAATCTATCATCAATAAGTCTTGCAATTAACCACTGCTTAAACGCATTATTATTACTATGTAATTCATATATAGAATATTATTACCCACAGACAAAAAATAAATGATTTCATCCTGTAGTTGCAGGAAATCCCACCATTAATACCCCTTAACAATTTCTAGACCTAAAATTATTTCACGTGAAAATAAAGATGAAATGCCTAAAATGTAAAATGGACACAAGGATTTTTTACATGGTTTGGTCAATGTGATCTACATCCATGGTTCTTCACTATGAGTATTGAAATTACATGAGTATTACATTTGGAATCTCCATTAATGGGTTCCTAGTAGAGCTCAAGATCTAGTTTTGTGATGGAGGAAGAAGATGAGAATACAAAAGATAAAGTTGATCTCTTTCTCTCTCTCCTGCATTTCTCTTTATATATGCATTTACATAGTGGATGACAACTAATATGTAGTGGAGTACAGCTAATAAACCCCTTTATTTCAAATCTGGGTGCGGCTCTATTGATATTGTAGCGCGGCTCTATTGATACTGGAGCGCTCTCTTGATATTGATATTGCCTCGCACTCTTGTATAAATGACGTGCAGCCTTGGAAATGTATAAATGACGCGCAGCCTATGAAATGTATAAATGACGCGCATCCTTGATATTGCGTCGCTCTCTTAACGTGTTGTGTGATATTTTTCCCTTACAGTTTGCCTCTTTTTTCTTGAATATTGCTTGAAGAGCGATCTTTAAGGAAAAATCCGCCTTGTTGTAATTGTTGGAGTATCCTTTGATTTTTGTTGTTGAAGGAACTACGCGAAAGAATACTAATTTTCAAAAGTACGTACTTGCCTCTATTCTTTTGTGAAGTTCCGAAACTTGTTGTTCTTGATCACAAATTCTTGAGTGAAGGATTCTTTGTTTTCGATCTTGCCTCTGCGTATTTGGTGTAGGAGTGGTTGAGATGGTATTGAATTTTTGTGAGAATTATATTGTTTGGGGTTGAGGGTATGTTGAACAACTTGAAGCTTTAATGGGCTTGGTGCTTTGGAGATTTTGTTGAGATTGAGTGTGTTTGGTCTTGTAAAGATGAAGCTTCGTGGATTATTGATGTTGGAGGTGTAATGAACTGTTGTGTGTGGTTTCTGTGAGATAACTTATATTTCGCATACTCCATTATTGTTGAGGAATATTGTTGTTCATGAGTGGGAGTCTTCTTTGTAAATGATTCTGACCGAGGAAGTAAAGAACATCAAATGTTTTCTTGGTAGTCCATGATCGCCTTTGTTCTTTAGTTACGAGGGAACTTGTGCTTGAGCTTTGTTGCTTTCGGGTCAATGAGCTTTAGCGGTGATTGATGATGTTGTTGTGGATGTGGAATATTTCTTTCTTTGAATTGTTGGTACCGCCCTTCATTCTTGTCCTGCCTCTGCCTCATCTTTTCTTCTCATGCGGTGGTATAATGGTTTCAAGTTGTTGATGCGAGCGAAATAATGGCATACTCCTTTGGCGATGTCATCTTGTTTATCCTGCCTCAGCTTCCTGCGTGATATTGATTCTTTTGTGCTTTATCATGCAATTATTTCATATTTATAAAAATTCGGAAAGTGCTTGGGCGATTATAACACTTATGTGATGGTTATGCCATGAAATGTGTATGCGATGCTTATGCAATGAAATGCTTATGCGATGCTTTCATGATGAGAATGTGATACTTATATGATGAGAATGCTTATCTATTGTTGATTAAATGGAATGTATAGCTAATGTTTGTGTTACTTAGCTCATTTTGCCGCGCTAATATTGATGTTGCTTCAAATTGCTTCCATTCTTCATTTCTTTGGCTTTGGCTTTGTCTTTTGTATATGCGTTCCTCTTCGCGCTTATTATTTCTCGCATGTTCTTTTGCTTGTGCTTCATCTTTCTCCCTTTAGTTCTTTGTCCATCTTTAGTTCATTGTATCGCATTGTCTTATCGCCTCCCTTGTTTATTCCTGCATTATTAGTATCGCATAATAATAATGTAATCACAATATATAGGTCTTTGTGTTTTTTGTGTGGTCTTATTGCGCCTCCCTAAGTAATGGTCTTATTTTTCCTTTAGGTATTCATTTGGTCGGGCGGCAAAATCGCAGGCGGTCACTACCCTTTCAAGTAATGACCCATTGATCTTGCCTTATCATCTATTGTATTTTTGCCTCTGCGGGATGTTTTTCACGCGACAGGCCTAGATACTCCCGTGAGTAGAAGCCTCATGACATTGCCGTCTTTAACACAATTCAGCTTCCTAATGGAGGGTGTTGTCCCTATACTCCCCCTGAATGCCCCTTCAAGGAAGCTTACCCCTACCGGGTTAGGGTGAGCTCTTCCCATCCAGTGATGCAACAATCAGTTGTGTTCGTGTCCTCTTATCCTCCACCAATATGGCTTATGGTTACGAGACCATACCCTAAGTGGGGTTTCTTGAGGACCGAGTACATCATAGTCAAGACTTGCAAAGAATGGCAAGGTACGCTCCAGACGCCCCAGGCACTCTTGACTCAACCGTGTACCCCGACGCCCTGATCGAGTTTCTGCACTCCTAAGGAGAGATCTTCATACCTTAGTCTTTCTACTAAGGCGCTCTGCTGGATGGGCTTTCATTTTACCCCAACTCTCCATGACTCAGGTTCCAGGGTCGGTGTAGCTTTCGCCTGAGTCATGCTAACTAGGTTTTCTCCAATTATGACACGCGTTAGGTCTTATTGTTGCCTCTTGCTTTTATGCGAACTAGGGTGCACGCCACAATTGGATGCCTAGCCTCCCTAGTTAGAGGTTTTACTTTTGTTGCCTTCTATTAAGGCCTTATTTTTTCCTTTTCTTCTATTTGTATTGTGTCATTATTTTCCTTGTTATTGTTGCCTTCTTCTTCTTTGCTTTTCTTTGTGTTTGTTGTCCTTTTCTTCTTTGCATTTCTTTCTTCTTGTTGTGGTGCTCTAGTTATCTTGATGTAAGTTTGTAGTTATTAATTCCTCTTGGTGCGTGGATATCGCCCTTGATAATTGTATCCTTGGCCTCTTTTCTTCTAAGTGTTGAACTAGTGTGAGCGAACTTGGTGTCATGCGGTTGTATGCTCTTTTAGAAAAAATCTACAAAAATATGTATAGGAGGTAGGATTTGAACTCAGGATCTAAAGCATGCATCTTCTTTCCTTAACCATCTGTGCGTCTTCTTGTGTGCAAATGAATAGCACAATGCTGTAACTTTATTCATTTGAGTTGGGATTCGAACGCATGACTTCAGGCTTGTACTCTTGTGCATAATAAACTGCACAAGAGTAAGGTGGGATTCAATCCTGCTTCCTACTGCGCGAATTTAACACACCTAACCAACTGTGCAAGCTCTTGTTGGTGAAAGTATGTAACCGCGCTTTAAAATTATCATTATCTTCGCTCTTTGTATTCAAAAAATATGTTGAAAAATTTGTGTGAGCTAGGATTCAAACGCCTACAACTAGACTCATAACCTTCACCTACGAAGAAAACTATGTATCAAACGACCGTGCACATTTATCCTTGTCATCGCCCTTTCGCTGTTCAAATATAAGTATGTGAAAAAATACGCTTGTGGGGGATTAGAACGCGTGACACTGAACTCATTTGTTTCGCCCATAACCATCTTGTACACGTTGCTATTCGCAAAAGAAATGTATGACTCTCCATACTTATTGTTTTATTGTCTCCCCTTGAAAAAAGGGGAAAACTATGCATGTGAGCGGATTCGAACACGAGACCAGTAGGTTGTTTTCTCCATCTTGGACCATCTGCACCAGCTTTCCTATGTGACAGAAAGATATATTGCCGCCTATAATCAGTTCGGAAATCCTTTAATCTTCATTCATCACCTAGTTGGTTGGTTTTCATCTCTCTTTTTCTTCCCATTTTTGTCTAGTTTCCTCTCTTTTTCTTCCCATTTTTGTTAGTTTCTTTAGGTTTGATGATTGCTTTATTTAGAGTTGGTGCTTGTTTTAGAATCCAGTAGGCTATATACTCTTGTCTAGAACCATATAAGACATTCAATCCAGTTTCTACTCAATTAAGTTGGACTTAATTAACTCTGGTGGCTAATCCCCAATTCAAAGGATTTAGGTGGTTGATCTCCAAGAGTATTAGGATTCTCTAATTTCGGTATCGGATCTTATCACAAACTCAAATTTAGCTTTTTCTTCGTTTTGTTTACTCATAATTTTTAGTTTTTTTTTTTCCTGGTTTTTTTTTATTGCGGATAGTCTCTGTTTATCTTCTATTTTAGGAATTTTATTCTGGATCAGCGACAGTTTCATACTCATTCGTTGGCATTAACACCCACAAATATTTTGTGTCTAATTTTTTTTAGCTTATCTTGTGTTTCATAGAAAATTAGGTGTTGTTTGCATTGTGGTTCTAAGAATTTCAAATTAAATGTCATTCTCGGGATGTTATCCTTGTATGGATTACAATTTACAAGCATCCTATTCGACTTGTGCGCGATAAAAGGATGGCACATCCTTCTACCGTCACTAAAGTTTTCATCGAGGTTCATGTCAGAGAAAAGCGTGTTTATCGCACAAGGAGTGGTTTACTCCTTAATCACCTTCACATTTCATCTCCGTCACAAGCCGGACCACCTACTGAATATCTACTATCATGGAGATTGTTTCAGATCGACTTTGATGATCTACTTGCAAAGGATGTATTCCTCCATTGTTGTGATGCCAACTCTCTTTTATCTGTGTATGTTAGCCACAACATCCACTCTGCTGCCAAGTTTCTGAAATTCTTTAAAGGCCGAGTATCATCGTTCTGCAACAAAAATGCAGCAAATCTAATTCAGACTAAGCCGAAATTTGTAGTCATTGTCACACATATTACTACTGTATCTCTATATGATCTTGACAATGATTGTGAACTGGAGCGTTCATTGAAATTTTGCGGTAAGAGTTGTATTAGGGAAGAAAACCCTTATGGGGCCACCCATCTCCCAAAAGGAGCTTTTCTATTCAGTTCCGCACATGGGAGTTTAGCATATACAGATGCTGACAATCACCTTCATGGACAAACTTGCACAATTTGTTTGGATGAGCTTTCGATGGGCAGTGATACTATCATCATTGTAGTTGCAGGAAATTTTACAACCACACCCTTATTGATAATGTATGAAGTAATCTAAGAAACCATGATGAAATACTCAAAATCTTTTATTAAATCTTAGAACAAGTACAAAGATGATGAGGGAAAACCCTAACTTGGAAAGAAAATAACTCTCTCTCTCCTAAATATCTAATCTCAGCTCATCAAAAAGATCTCTCCCTTTACAAAGACGCTCGACCCCTTATATAGAAGTTTACATAGTGGAAGACAGCTAATAAAGCCCCTAATTTCGGATCCGACGTGCGTCAATGTCGCGTAGACTTTATCATTGACGCACGGTTTCTTCATTGCCGCATGGTTCTTCACACTTTACTCATGATTTAGGTGACGTCATCTGGTTTGTCATCCTGGATATGTCGTACGCGTTCGTATTTGCTTGCTACCAATGGAGTTGCTTCACATACTAAATGAGTGTGCGGTATTTTGTACCCACAATCATAGCGTGCGACCATGCATTTCAGTCCAGATGTCTGATACCTTGGTTCAACAAAGTTGGTACTTGCCCGGAATGCCTCTATATTATGAGGATGTATAGTTTAACAAGAGAAGCTCCAGCACTTGTCGCGTGCCCACCATGAATTTGGTATAATGAAGGCGAGGACCACACCAAACTAGACTCTCTAGTTGGTTAATTTTACAGATTTTTATTACACAATTAGCTTCTACTTAAATTGTACCAACTATGAGAGCTGCAGACACCAGCCTTGCGCTTATATTAACAACAGTCATAAAGTGGCTTATAACTAACACGATCTATGTACCATGTGGACTCTGGATCAGATAGTTCCCATGAGTGCCCGTTATAGGCTTGCCCGACCTAACCTGTTTAGAGCGGGCAGACATAGGTTTCAAGTTTCAATTTTAATTTTTTTTTTTTTTTTTTAATTTTTTTTGATGTTAATGCCTAACACAATTTTATTGGCTTTATTCTATTAAGGGAATATTATGTAAAAGTCTCATGCTGACTACAACATTGTTTTATTTTCCCATATAGTAAGCTAGCTATCGGAAAGACTAGCTGATTGTAGGCTAGAATGGTTGGCATGCACTATGAAAAATCCACATTTATGACTTGTAGATGACTATTATTCCAAATAGCTTTGAGAAGAACAGTTATACTCCATTACTCAGTTCACTCTCTTCTCTTTTCGATCCACCAAAATTCAAGAATTTATCTCTTTTTAGCTTCAACTGCTTCCACTACCTTTGTATTAATGGCAATTACATTTTCACAAATCTAGATAACCCATCAAACTTAAGAATGAAGTAGCTATACCACTCTATATGGCGCATTTTCATCAAGTCTTTTAAGTTGCGGAAGAATTAAGCAAGTGGCATTATCTTGCGATTCTTACCAACCAATAATCCACTATATATTCATACAAATAGATGCATTGTATTCT
Organism: Papaver atlanticum; assembly: GCA_023531105.1. Taxonomy (NCBI): domain Eukaryota; kingdom Viridiplantae; phylum Streptophyta; class Magnoliopsida; order Ranunculales; family Papaveraceae; genus Papaver; species Papaver atlanticum. The sequence goes on along the minus strand of JAJJMB010002922.1, from coordinate 30,787 downwards.
CTTTGTTCTCTTATAATCTATCGATCACTAGTTAAATTGAGAAACCAAAATGGAGCTGTCAGTGAAAACAATAGTGAAATCATCTGTGAGAGAATTCTTGTTCATAACCCTCATCTTTATACTCCTACTTTCATTTTACCAGATGATGTTCATATCTAATCTAATGGTGCTTGTTATCCTGGTTACCGATCAATATGAAAAATCACTACCTTCCCATAAACATTATGTTCGCGCATGCTTTATCTATAATTTCATCTATCTGATTTTCTTCCTAATCTTCTATCTTCTCTCTACCACAGCTATGATCTTCACCATAGCTTCTCATTACGTTTCCAAACCTGTTTCTTGTGTCTTCATTCTTTTCGCTATTCCCCGTTTATCAAAACGTATTTTAATCACCTTCCTCTACGCATTACCTCTCATGATCGGTGCCTACGTAGCCAACTTTGCTTTCTTTTATCTGATAGATACAATACCCAAATTGAATAACGTTATAGCTACCATGTTTGCTATCATCTACATTTTCTTCGTCACTGGTGTTGATGTGTATATTGTAGCATTCTGGAACTTAGCCAACGTGATTTTGGCTCTCGAACCAAATGTTCATGGTTTATCAGCCATGAAAAGGAGTAAACAACTCTTGCGTGGGAAAACCATTATTGCAACTTTTCTTGTACTTGTCTACTTGCTTGCTACTTTTACAATTCTGTTTATTGTAGGCTTGGTTATGGTCATCAACATTCATATCATAATTAGGATTTTGTTGGTCGTGTTCTGTGTGATCATTATGGCAGGAGTGAACTTTTTGGGGTTAATTGGCCAAAGCATTCTGTATTATGCTTGCAAGAGTTACCACAATCAAGTGATCGACAAAGAGGTTTTGTATGCGCATCTTGATGGGAAGGAATCTGGTAACGATAACAGCAGTAAAGCAGATAACATGGAAGTTTAAGGAATAGGTTTAGAATGAAGAGATCTTGTTCGGTTTTTCTATTTCGCAAACATTTCTGTTGGCTAGTTGCTAATTGCTTGTGTTGGTTGTTTAGTGTATGTATCCCAACTTGTAGCGTCAAATGCTTAGGGTTTTCATATCGAAATAAACTATTTCTGAATTTCACTGCCATTTCATTCATTTGTTTCAAAAATTACAGCTCCAATTCCCCAAACATGAGTACATTCCTATACCTGCTCAAGTGAATTTTTCCTCATTGTACTTGGAACTGTCAATGAAAATACATATACCGAAACATTTATATTTCAAACTTAAAACATTTACAAGTTTGAAATTCAGCTTCGCAACATGAACAGACCGTTAATATCTCTGTGCTATCCTTCCATGTCAGAAGTATCAATTTATCATCACCTAATTCTTTCGCACACATTTACAATCTAATGAAATGTTGAGGTGAAAACAATTCCATTCCCAGCAAAATTTGAAGTGTGAGTAAATATCATTCTCCTGTTCGCTATCTTAAATTGGCTTCCTAGATAAAACTCGCATATTTCACGATGGGTTTTCCCAAATTTCCTCAATTGATCATCTCAGTTTTTAAATATCTAATTTTGTTGTAAAATAACTTGAAAAAGAGAAAAATTACTAATTGAATATCCATTGTATGGCTCAGTAACTAATGATATGGTATGGTATTGGTATGCATTTGTTTCAATAGATATAATGCCACTGCAAATGGAGCAATTGTAATTCATAGATTCAACACACAATTTAAGCTTGGCTAGTCTTCTCACGAATAAAATATTTGTTGGCATTCGAATTACAAGTAGCTGCAACAAGCATTAATTTCTCGAGTATGCACATAGACATAGGTGCAATATTTACTCTGATAGTAAAATGTAAAAATCTAAAGTTACTAATTGTGTGGGATCCAGAGAAAGTAGGCAGCTAGCTAGAACTATTGCATTACCACGAGCTCTTCTCTAGCTAGCACTTTCCGTGAGCCAGCTGCAGCTATATGCCATAGGCATAGGACTTGAAATTGACTGCGAGAAGTATGTCACGTATTCCCATGCATGTTCTGTGCCTGACATGATTTAACCTATCAGTCTAAAAAAGAGTATTGTTGTTGTTGGTTCTTGCCTTTTGGGTAAACGAGGATAAGTCCACCTCTGATTCTTAAACCTATTTTCCTGTTTTCAAAGCAGAGAGAAGAGCTTCTTAAGTCCATAGACTCCATAGAGTCCATACGTAGTCTTTTTTTTTTTTTTGATGAACTCTCTCGATCACAGTAGAAAAACAAGAAGGGGTGAGACTTAAAGGGAGGGGAAACATGGAGTCAAGTTGTAAAAGTCCCATACGATCAATGGATTCTAATAAGTGAATCCGTGCACATGATGATGATGAGGTAAAAATCTTCTTAAAATCTCTACTCTTTTTCTATTTTATGTTTGCAATTGCTCTTGGAACGAATGAGTCGATCGCAGTCTTTATATTGTTAACTTAAGGGATAAAAATGTTTAATGATCAACAGAAGAGGATGATTCATGAACTAGAAAATGAAGTCATACAGAAACAATCTTTGCTGAAAGATATACCAAAAACATCTTTTGAAATCGCACTAATGAAGCTTTCTGAATATCAAAAGGTTTGTATTTACTTTACAATACCAAGTACCCTGTCCTCATCCCAGAAAGCCCTAACAAAACGTGGGAATCTTTACTCTACTTTGTCTCAGGTTGAGATAGAGAAGCTTCAGACAAGAGTTAGTGAACTGGAGAAGCAAGTTGAAGACAAAGCCGATGTGAAGAAACTGGAAGAGACTGAGTTAGAGAAGCTTGATAAAACTGAAGAAGTGAAGAGATTGAAAGAAGGTACGAAAGTGATGAAAAGCAAGTTGGCTTGTTATCTTCGTTTTTGTTGCAACAGGGACGAGAGACAAAGAAAAACAGTAGATGAGTTCACAAAATCATTGAATGAGAAGACTGAAACTATTGAGAGTTTGGAAGAGCTTACCAAAGTATTAACTGTCAAAGAACTTAGCCTAAATGATGAGTTACAACAAGCTCGTGAAGTACTAATTCGCGTAAGTTTATATTTGATGATCCATTGGTCCTAGTTTTTGCTTCAATTATGTCGAAATATACTAGACTTATATGATTGTATGTGCATTGCAAATGAATTGCAGGGAATCGGAAAAATCGCGACTGCTCGGAGTATGATTGGGGGTGAAGAGAATAGGGGAGTTAGATTCGAAGCCATTTGGTAGTGCTTTAAAAGGCATTTGTAGCTCATCTTCTGTGGAATTAGTTTCGAATCAGTCGGTCCTGCTTTGCAACTTCTGGGAGCAAATGCTTAGAGACCAAGCTTGGCATCCTTTTAAGATCACCATGGCGGATGTCAAACATCAGGTGATATATAATTCACCCTCTCTTCCCACTAACCCAGTAGTTGAAGCATAGACTTCTTGCTAGTATTTCTCAATTATAATGTCTTTTTGTGTGCAGGAATTGATCGATGAGGAAGATAAATTGTTGAAAGGCTTGAAGAATGAATGGGGTGAGGAAGCATATTTTGCGGTTGTTAATGCACTTGTGGAGATGAACAAGTACAACCCAAGCTGTAGAAATCCAGTTCAAGAGCTTTGGAACTTCAAGGAGAACAGGAGAGCTACTGTAACGGAAGGTGTTGCTGTTCTTGTTGGTCGCTTGAAAAAATACCGAACTCCAACTCCGACTGCTACTAAGATTACTTTCAGGAAGTGACCCTGATAGCAACACTATTTTATTTTATTTTTGTTCTTTTTGTTTTCGGAGGTGCTGGTCTTGTCTCTTTGAACATTTGAGCAGCGTTCCAGTATGATGCACATCTAGTGTGTAGCAGTAGTGCAAGACGAAACGATGTCCTTGAACATATCTTGCGAACCATGGAAAATATTTTGCGACTTTGTCAATGTTAAATGGAGATAAAAGAACTGAACATTGTCAATGTTGAATAGAAGGTATAATACATTATTTTTTGCAACCCATTACTAGTAAATCTTTGCAAGAACAAGCCTGTCTAAAAATCCAAGGAATTCGATATCAACCTTGGTCCTTGATACTTTTATGAACAACATTCTAAAAGTTGCAGATAAGTGATAGTGAATGAATGATCATGCTTCAAAATCTTGCGACTTTATTGAACAAATTGAAGCTTTGAAATTGTAGGAAGAAAACAATTTTTTTATTGTTTCAATTTTGTGTTAGTTTCTGATTTTGATAGTATAAAACAACATGCCGCAAATTTCAGTATCCTGATACACTTCTCGAATCTATTACGAATGCAAGGTGAACAAATATTTCTTACCCATGTTACTTACAAGAAAATGACAAAATTGTTCACCCCACAACTAAAACTGTGGCAAATTTGTTTCTTTAATTATGTAATTTTTCCGATTTCCTCCGGCATCCCGATTCTTAGAATATTTTGGTGGTAAAATAATTAACGGGAAATTGTAGAAAATCGCCAGTTTGAAACCATTCCATGGTATTTCATTATTTTATTTTTTTGCTACACTGGACTGAGTCAAGACTAAACACAGACTCTCACTTCTCTCATATCTGATCTCCCAGCTAGATCATTGTTGATCAGTTGCCTGATATCCTCTGGTGGTTGGTAATCCCATACACCCACCATAACATTTTGCAGCACCAACCTTGGCAAGACAGTCTGCCACATTGTTTGCCTCTCTGTACCTATGTTGAAAGGTAACATCTTCAAAGCTTCAATGTCCTTAACTAAATTACGCATGTTCCAAGGCACCTCAGCTTCCATACTACACAACTGTATTGCATAGGCGGAATCACTTTCTATCTCCAATTTCTTGATTCCTTTTCCTATCGCCAGTAACATTCCATCTCTTATAGCCCAAACCTCAGCCACGTTATAGCCATTCTTGAATATATGCTTTGCATAGCAAGCTTTAAAGCCTCCTTGATCATCTCGAATGATTCCACCAATCCCAGCAAGTCCCATGATATTTGAAGCTCCATCGCAATTAAGTTTTGTAAAACCTTGTTTAGGAAAAATCCATGGAACAGGAACTTCAGTAGTTCTGTAGCACACTTTTCTCATTTGATCAGAGATGCTGTAGTACTCTCTAGCCTCCCTCAAATGCCTAGCAAGAACTCTCATAGGATGAAAAGCCACTTCCTTGAAAGTCCTTTCATTTCTTCCTCTCCATATAGACCATAAGACAAATGGCAGCACATGAACCCAATCCATTCCTCCAACCTTTCCAGGAAACTTGCACCATTTTTTGAGAGTTGTCGGGGAAATGTGATACATGTCTTCAGGTTGAAACTGAAATCCTGTCCATCTATGAATCTTACTCCATAATGGAACAACAGTGCTGCAATTAAAAACCAAATGATGAAGAGTTTCAAAATCCCTATTACAAAGCATGCAACCTGGGTGATTACCAATTTTTTTCCTATATAAGGATTCATTTAGGCTTAATCTGTTATGACGGAAGAGCCACAAGAAAGATTTTATTTTTTGTGGACATTTCAGTTTCCACAAGTATTTCCAATCCAAGTTGGGTGGAGTGTTGCCCAAACTTTTGGAAATAAGATGGTTGTATGCCTCTTTGACAGTGACCTCCGCTTTTACCTTCAGACCAAATGAGTTGGTCTGTTGTCCCTTACTACCATTAATTGGCATTGCCTTAATATCTTCTGCCACCTGTTGAGAAATAAAATTGTCAATAGCATCCAAATTCCAGCATCTGTTTTGAGTATCAATAATATCTTTCACCTGCAAGTTCGGTAACCGGACATTATTCTCAACAACAATAGAAGATAAAGGAAAATTATACAACCAAGCATCATTCCACAGATCTACATTTGAGCCATCCCCTATATTCCATCTAAGGCATTCTTTAATAGCATCCCTCCCTTTGAGAATGCTTCTCCAACTAGCAGAGCATTTCTTTTTAGCATCACAAGTCCAAAAATCACAACCCAAGTAATATTTAGCCTGTAAAAGTTTAGTGACATCAGAATCAGGATTAGATGAGACCCTCCAGGCCATTTTGGCCAATAAAGCTACATTGTTCACCTCTAAGTCACTCACTCCTAAGCCACCAAAATCCACAGGCCAACAAACTTTCTCCCAGCGAAGCTTATGTAAGCCCTTTTTTATCCTGAAATAGCCCTTAGGTTACACGCATTCTTATAAGAAGCCTTGAGAAAAATAATGTTATCATCATCATATAAGGAATGAGAAATCACTGGAGCTCCCTTAGCAACCGAAATTCCAGTGATATCCTTTTTCTCAAGGCCTTCTTTAATCATTCTATACATTGCCTTTAAACAGATTATAAACAAAAAAGGGGACAATGGGTCACCTTGTCTTAATCCATTTGAGGGGGTGAAACTCTTGTTAGGAGATCCGTTTATCAGCACCTGAAAAGACACTGTGTTAATACACTTCACAATCCAATGAAAAAAAGTGTTATCAAATCCCAAACAATTCAAGAGTTTAGCAAGAAAAAACCAATTGACCGTATCATATGCTTTATCAAAGTCTAATTTGAGAGCCATCCAGCCCTTATCCCCTTTTTTATGCTTGAAAGATTGAATAATCTCGTTGCATATTATTGCAGAATCAAAAATTGACCTTCCAGCCACAAAAGCATGTTGATTAGGAGAAATGATCTTATCTAACAAAGGTCTTAACCTATTAGCTATTATCTTGGTAATATTTTTCATAGAGAAATTGCAGAGACTGATTGGTCTATAGTCCTTAACCATGGTGGGACAAGAAGTCTTAGGAATCAGGGAAATGCAAGTTTTATTAAGCCTAGGGTCCAGCTGACCAGTTCGAAAAAAATCAGAAACCAATTGAACAACATTATTACCAACATGCTCCCAGTACTTCAAAAAGAAGAACCCTTGTAATCCATCAGGACCAGGGGCTTATGAGACCAAAGTTGTTTTATTGCCAATTTGATTTCTTTTATGGTCACAGGCCTTATGAACCTAGAGTTATCATTCATAGTAATAACAGATGGGAAAAGCCTTTCAATAGAAACCACATCACACTCATTCATAGTACTGAAAAATAAACTTGAAAAATGATCTACAATATGATTCTCGATATCATTCAAGTCTTCTAACCATCTACCATTATTGTCCTTAAGCCTAACTAGCATGTTCCTACTTCTTCTAACCAGAGTAGAAGAATGGAACAAATTTGTGTTGAGATCCCCTTCAAGTAACAAACTAACTCTAGATTTCTGCTTCCAAAAAATTTCCTCCATCCTGAGAAAATTTAAGTAGACACACAAACAGTTAGTCATAAAAGCTTTATTAAAATCAGTCGGATTACTATCAAACTTGCATTGAGCTTCATTCAAATCCTGCAAAGATTTTTCAATATTAGCATTCAAATTACCAAAAACCTTTTTATTCCATATCTTGGAGTCTTGTTGAAACTGATCAATAGAATGAAAGTAGTTTTGTTGAATGCCATTCACTAGATTAAAGTTCCAAGTTTTTGTAACTACTTCCGTAAACCTAGAGTCCTCAGTCCATATAGCCTCTAGCCTATAAGGTCTTGGTTTGAAAATTCTCTTAGGTTCAAGATCAATCAACAAAACTCTGTGATCAGAATCATAATAAGGTAGATGAATTACCTAAGCATTAGGGAATCGGCTGCACCATTGAGTGTTTGCAAGGACTCTATCAAACCTTTCTTTAATATTAGCCAATCCCACTCGCTTATTGTTCCAAGTCCATTTTGGGCCATGAGCACCCAAATCAACCAAACCACATTGATTCATCACATTCTTCAGCTCCTCAACCTTGTTCGCCTTCGGAATTCTACCACCATACTTCTCTTGAGCACTTGCAATTGTATTCAAGTCCCCCATTACCATCCAGTCCGCATTGTAAATCTCAGCAATACCAATCATTTCTTCCCAAACTCTCTTCCGATTTACCTTGTTGGTACTTGCATAAATAGAAGAGAGAATCCAAGGCTTCTGAAGTTTTGCAATCACCACAGCATGCACCGACTACCTCGACTAAGATGTAGCTTGTATCTCCACTTCTTCAGCATTCCATAAAAAGCACATACCCCCGAAAAACCACACGGCTCAACAATAATTGAATTGTTAAACCCTAGCTTCTTCACCAATTCTGTAGCATGCTCCGCTATAGTTCTTGTCTCCAATAAAGCAACAATACTCGGTTTATGCTTCTTAATAAGTTGTTTTAACTATATGAAATGCACTGATGGAGTGATTGTGAATTATTTATAACTGAATGAACAACCATTTAAGCTTCGCTAGTCTCATTTGAGCTGAATTATTTATAGCTCACAAGTCACAAATGAAACATTTATCGGCACGCAAATTGCAAGAAGTAACAAACATGAATTATCTTATTAACTTTTCTTTTTTCCCTAATGCAATACACCGTATCTGTATTAATTTTTTTGTTTTCCGTAGTATATCAGTGACTCAGATATATTAGTTTACCAAGCTTTAAACCGTTGGGTTGGTGCAATCTATTTGTGTTGGACCAACAAGATGTCGGGAAATACTAAAAAGTGAGTAGCTACTAGGCCTGGCTAGCGAACACTAAAACGCGTTATCTAGCATTTTCGCTCATCCTAGCTGTGCCAAGCCATCGCAGGAGCGCAGCTGCGTCCTACAAATACAGGAAGGCCACGTGGGTGTCATTATTGACATGCAAAAGGTGATCGAAAGAAGTACATTCCCCTACAATGACCTAGTCGAGTCCTACATGATTTAGCAACTCACTGTACCGTTTTGACTGTTTGGTTGTGCTACCCGAGAAGAGATGGTGGAAAAGATTAGAGAATATTTAGGAAAGGAGAAAATTACATCTTGATTTTAGAGAGCTGCTGTACAAAGCAGCCTACAGCTATACAAATATTACAATCTCGAGAAATCAATAGCCGAATCCCATTTGTGGGGCACATTGCCGAGTGTAGTTTGGGTAACAATATTGTTCACGCAAATGTTCAATCATTTTTGTTTTATTTAATATGCCATAACAGCAATTATAAGTGAAATCTTTCGTGTGTTTGCTGAACACCAAATCTGAGACTACTATATAAACGTAAAATGGCCATACTCCGGCTAAACGGGTTAGACCAGGTTTAACCCAGCTGTAGGGGTAATACCTAGTATAAAAAAAAATTGAAAATGTTTTTTCCACTTCTTTTTACAAAAATTTCTTTTCGGATAGAGGCAGAATCAGAAATAAAAAAAATTCAACTTAATTTTTACTGCTTATCAACATTACATAAGAGATTTTTGTTGTATACCAGATGCCTACTACTTATAAGACGATCAAAATTATTAATATGGGTGTACCAAATTTTATATAAGGCAAACCATCCATCACTTTTGAATGATATACCCCAACCAAATTGGTAATACATCACCTGTGAAGGGGTGCTATGGAGTTGCTTTCAAAATCTTAGTACTAGATTAGCTTTACTTTGCCATTTCCCCACTTTGATTTCCAATTTCCTCCATCATCTCAGTTCTTGAAATTCTTGGATCTTAAAATAACTAACCGGAAAATGTACATAGTAGAACATCAGTAATTTGAGCCATTCTATTGATTGTTAACGATGAAATGCCACTGAATGTGGAGCGTGGAGCAATTGCAAATTTGGAATTTATAGATAAATGAAACGTTCAAGCTTTGCCAGCCTTCTTTGATGCTCACAAATGATACATTTTCTTGAATGCAAATTGTAAGTATTGAACATGAATTTCTTACTGAAATTCAGGCCGAAAGATGGAGATTTTTTTTTGTTTTACAATACTTTACCAGGATGCCGTCGAGGAAAAATTTCACCTAAGCTTCCATGAAACAAGTTGCAAAGACACAAAGGATGAAGATGGAAACAACCCCATCTTCTTCTTTTTTTTGAATTAGGTAATATATATTGGAAGAGAAAAAAAGAAGAGGAAATGCCTTTTCTTATACAACCAACCAACAGTGTTCTCCAAATGATTGAATTTGGTTTGATTGGCATGTCTTCAACATCAACAAACTTATATGCCTCTTTTATAAGTCCAGCTCGGCAAAGTAGATCAACTATGCAACCATAATGCTCCATTGTCGGCTCAATCCTATGTTCGAGCATGCTTTACCAGTACCTTTGGCCTACTTAGAGTTCCCTCCTGTCAGGCTTGAGGGGGATGATAGACTGATTCAACATACAGTCAAAGTTGGTTAAGACAATTCTCTTGTGTTTTGTATTGTGTTGTCTTATACTTTATTTCAATAACCTTTGTACTTATCCAAATTGTAAACCTATTTATATAATGAAATCTAAGAAACCCAATTGGGTATTCTGCCCAGCATTTACAGACTGAACCTGTATACCTCTATCTCTTTACATACATCTGGTAGGAATAAAATCGTGTAAAAATGCCCAAGTCATAAAGACGACTTCAGGAGGAATATGCTTGCGCTTCAATAATACCGAGAAGTCCAGATCTTCAGGGGAAGCAATCAGCTTCTCGTGGCATGTTATTTTTTTCCAAAAAATACCCACGGACCAAAATGGATTAACCTAAATGTATCTTTTCTCAACTTTGGATGATCCATTGCTCAACTTTCATCATGTATCTAATTTCCTCCATCATCTCAACTCTAATATAAAATATTTTGGTTAGAAAATCACTAATTTCCATTCCATGGTTTAATTATTATCAATAATAAAATGCCACTGAAAGTGAAGCAATCAGTTTATATAGATGAATGAAAACATTTAGACTGGGTCTTATGGGATGCCCAACCCCTTCCCAACCAAGAAAACCGTGGCCATATGTGGCTCTTGCCGCAAGGCTTCCCTAGTTTACGGGAATCCCAGCGGGAAGATTCTGGATACAGCTAACCATTAGCCGTTTTGAAAAAGTAAAAAACGGTCAATCATTACCCGTTTTACCTCAAAATAACGGACAATCATTGTCCGTTCCATTGGAACGGTGAATCATTGACCGTTTTTCCGTTCTTAGAACGGTTAATGGATACCCGTTTCTAGACCTTTTTTCGTTTACACTTCATGTACACTCATTTGCAGTTTCTGTTTTGTTTTACCAATAGTATTTACGCTAGATGGGTAGACACTCCTGAGGTTATATGTCGCACAAAAAAATTTATTACCGTTGGATCCACTTGTCTTAGGTGCATTGTGCTCACCTTAATTAAAATTGGCAATTTTTGTGGCCTTGTTGTAGAGTACACATGGAGTTCCTAAGTTGTATTTAGTTTGTAGAATATGTAAATATAAGTGACAAAGATGTGTAAACAATTTTTATTTTATTCGGATACTTAAATTAAGTAGTACATTAAATCAAAATTACTGGAATTAAACCTAACTCACTGTTGCAGGCATCGCGACTGCATTTAGTCGGTGCAACAACCCTTTAAACCGTTCGGTGTCCCTAACGGTCGAGTTTAGTCTCGGGAGGGTTTGCCAGAGATGTACCCACAAAATCTATAGTGTTGGCGCAGCCGAACTAATCTTCATCACCATCTTCACCATCTTCACGGCATAATATCTCGGGATCGTACTCTTCAGACAACCTCTGCTTCAGGAGTAAATAGCATTCGTATAATTGGAATGCTTTACCGGTTGCAGCTTCGTATCTATGTTGCGACTCCACTTCCTATATTATACAACCAAAAATTAAATTGTGTTATTAAAAATATGTTTTAAAAATTTAAGATGTTAGTCCAAAATTAAAACACTTACACATTCGTTCATTGTCCATCCAGAAGGTAAGTTTCTCAAAACTGGAACCAAAAAACTTAGGTTCAGCTTAACCTTTCTCTTAATATTTGGTACCCTGTTTTGTAAAACTCTAGATGTTCTCTGGTATGGGTTTCCGTTCCTAACTGTCAAATTTTGAACCACAAGCTCCCATAAATTGACCCCTGAAACAATATTTCTTGTTTCGCCTTCGGCGACAAAGATATTAATCCAAGACTGGATGATAGCTGCATCTTCAAGAGGGATGAATCTGGCGACCATGACTACTAAAACAATAAAACAATGTGCTAAAAATTAAAGAGAAGATATATCCAGTATAAATAAGATGGTGATAATTTGGTTGTATTGTTTTGGTATAGAGCAACATTATTTATAGTACATTGCCTGTCTTTTTGGTATCTCAATTTTCAAATCTTACTACTGATATTTGTGGTCTAGTGTGGTCACTTTTGTTACTGATGCAAAACCATTGAGATTGTCATCAAACAAATTGGAGGACTTCAAAACATTAAGATCATTGTTTGATCCACCCACTCAAAAATAACCATGCCAAAACCACCTATCGTATGAAGCAACCGCCTCAAGAACACGGGTGGGATAACTTTTGTGTCCTGTGTGTGTTCCCGTCTCGTCCATTGGACACACCCTCCAACCCCAATGCATACAGTCCAGGCTACCAAGCATTCCTGGAAACCCTTTAGCTGCGTTCTCCTTCATCAGCCACTTGATATCATTCACAGTGGGACGTCTCATGTATTCCGCATTAAACCCAAACATAATTGCATCACAAAACTTCTTAAAATAATAGTAAATAGTAGAAGCAGCCATACGGGTATAATCATCAACGCTATCAGGTGGAATACCTTTACAAAGACACTTCATAACGGCATAAATTTTCATGTGTGGGCTATGACCTGGAATTCTTGCAGCATCTTTTCTTTGTAGAAAGTCCGGGTCAACCTCACATATTTTGTGCATAATTCTTAAGAAAATTGGTCGATACATACCTAAACGTCCATGGAACTTTTTCGGTCCCCAAGTGCAACCATCATTGAAATAATCCTACATCATCCTTGCATCCGCTTCAGCACGATTTCTATTGATTGACTCTCTCTTCTTCACTTGCGTTGGAAAGGGTTGATGCAAATTATGAGTATTTTGCAGCATACATTGATATAGCATGACAAGATTTTGATTTGTATCTTTGTCATCTAAATCATCGGCTAGACGAACCCCCAATTTGATTGACATATATCTCCTTAAAGACATTCTTCAATTAACAACAACACCGGAGTAACAATGAAATGGTGTCAAAATGGACATCTAACAAAGTAACACAAGAATTCAACTATAACAAAGTTTAATACCACCAACATTTGTAATTTAATTCCAACAAAAGTGCAGTGTTTTATGACCATGATAATATCTATAACGTGTAAATTACATATACAATTAGACATACAATCTAAATTATCTCCTTTTCAATCATACCAAATCATATAACTCGTAAGTAACCTATACAATTAGACATACAATTTAAGTCCCTAAAATTAATAATGTTAAATAAATTCAAGTCCTCCCAAAATGGTAACTAATAGTATTGAGATTCATATTATGTTATTCATCTCAAAATTTATGAAAATCTTTTCAATTGAAAATTAATAATAATTAGGGTTTTAAGTTTATTGGATTACCTTTGATTATTGAGATGATTAACCTCTTCAAAAATAACCTCAACTTTCAATTAAGAGCTTCCTCAACAAACCCTATTCCAGAAATTGTGTAGGTGATGTTTATTTGGTTATTTAACGTTTTTGTTTGAGAAGAGAGGGAAGAAAGGGGAAGAACATGAACGGAATGAACTGTGTTCATTGTTCCTGGAACTTTAGCCTAAATTGGAAATGGCTAATGGTTAGCTTGTTCAACGGGGGTTGACTGGTCAAGATAAGAAGCACCGTTAATGGATAACCGTTTTCATTGAAACGGGTGATAGCTGACCGTTATCTGAAGAACAGTTTATTACTGACCGTTATTTTGGCTTAGAACGGCTAATGGTTAGTCGTCCCTGGATTTCTCTGGGAAAAACCGCAAGAGCCAGGCCCTTCCCAGGCTGAGGTGTAAAGGTGTTTGGGAAGTGGCTGGGAATGCCCACTAGACCCGGTCTTATACTTTAGGCTTCGCCAATCTTTTTTCTCCTGTTCACAAACGAAACATTTATAGGCATGCAAATTATAAGTAACAAACATTTATAGGCATGCAATCAGTTTGTGAAGGGGACACCATTTATTTTTATGTTTTTGGTATAAGAGACTCGGATAGACCATTGTTGCAAGGCTTTAGACCATTGAATGCTACTAACATGTAGGCAGCTACTGGCTATGCTAAGCCAGTTTAGCTGCATCCTACAGTATAGGTCATAGATAGGGAGTTTTGAGAATGACGGTACGTACCATATATAAATGGGCATGTGACACAATAGTACCATACTACCATTGTACAATTTTGACTGACATGATTAACCGTTTAACTGTTCAATTTAACGTTGAGAAAGATCGAAAACATTTTATAATTTTGGCTGACATGATTTACCAAGTCACTATACGAAGAATGTGCCATTGTTTGACTCAAGTATTCCTTTTCCTCTGTGTTTAAACAGAGGAACTTCTTACATTTCAAGTTAACTAGTGCCATAAGAATGGATTCTTACAAGCGAATCCTTGCAGAAGATGAGGTAATTAAGAACTCTTTACACTTTAAAATTACTACTTTTTTGTCTTCTTCTTTTTTGATGTTTGCATTTGCTATTGGATTGAATGAGTCTCTCTGTTTTGTTAAAACAGGGGATAATAAATGTTGATGATGATAAACAGAAGATGATGCTTCATGATGATATAAGTAGTAATGAAGGAACCTCAGTACCACTGTACTGTCTCTTTCTTTTCTACTTTCATGAATAACTCTTAATGCAGGTACATGGGCAACAAAAGAGAAGAAGACCTAACAAGAAACCCTAATACATCACGGACCTACACGTTGTTGAGCTACCACCGTTCAAACTTAACAGACTCTTAAAACGTAAAACAGAATTAACTGCTAATGGAACGACTAATTAACACAAATTAAAGATAAAGAAAATACACCGCAAGGGTGTCTGCTTTGAGAAAATACACCCCAAGGGTGGCTGCTTTGAGAAGAAAGTGGGAAAACATGAAGACAACCATCACTGCTAGCTATTGTTGGAGGAGGCGGTGGCAGGAGGAGGGAGGAGGCGATGAAGGTTATAAAGAAGTATCGCAGATACTGATAAAATGGTATCTTTTCGATGGGTAAAAACTATAATTTGTAGATTTTGTCACGAGTAACTTAAACATTTCGCACATAAGATAGAGGTTGGGGTCGAAAATAGGACCCAGCTGGTATTATTTATTTTCCTCTATTTTGATAAAGGTTGGCCTCTATATTGGTCCATGACCAGAGACAGAGGTAAAAACAAACACCAATATTAGTGGGGTCTACCACTATATAGAGGGGCCGTCCGTGGAGATTAGCTTCTAGATAAAGGTAAATACAAGCATGCTGTTAGTATTAGAAAACTATTAGCTTCACCAAGCCATTGTTAAAGATAGTAGCTAATTTGTGATTTGATTTAGAATGATATAGACACGTTCAATGGGTCAAAGAAGCTAATCTTCTACACTGGGTAAAGCCCAGTACTATCCACTACTATCGGGCATTGTCTAGAGAATGCTGTCTCTGGAGTCTTCTTTCGAAATCAATAAAGTAGATGTAAAATGTCACATGTAATTTTAACATTCTAGAGTCAGCTAGAGTGGTCCGGTTAGATTAGCTTTCTAGAAGAAGTCACTAGAAAAATCTAGTGGTGGTAATATGTCCGTTAGTAATGCCTATAAATAGGCTGTCGATGGGATCATTTGAATCAAATAAAAAAACTCAAGTGAGTAAAGAAATCAGTAGAGTGAGAGCTAGAGTTAGAGTAAGAGCCAAAGTGCCTCTTTGTAAACAGAGTGAGCCAAAGAGCTACACTAAAATTCCCCTGTAACATTTTCATTTCCCAATTAATCAAAGCCTCCTCTTTTCAATTAAATCAACCTTTTTTCTCCAACTTATTTTCCCAAATCATTTCCATTAACCCATCACACTTCCGCATTGCGCCAACAAATTTGGTATCAGAGCAAACCTAACCCAGTAATCCCAAAACTCTACCCATGTCAATTAACCAAAGTATTCAAGGTTTCAATTATGCCCAAAGTTTAATTCCAATTTTTGACGGTGAGAGTTATGATTATTGGAGTCTACAAATGAAGACATTGTTTATTTCTCAAGACCTATGGGATCTTGTAGAAGAAAGTTATGATGTACCCGAGTCGGCAAAAACTCTATCGTCATGGATGGATGCAAAGAAAAAGGAGTACAAAGAAAATAAGAAGAAAGATGCTAAAGCACTACTGTTTCTACAACAAGGGGTAAGCAAAGCTATTTTTCCTCGAATTTCGGTGGCAAAAACTTCGAAGGAGGCCTGGAATATTCTCAAAGTTGCATTCCAAGGTCCAGAAAAGGTAATCTCCATAAAACTACAAAATTTATGGCGAGATTTTGACAATTTACTTATGAAAGAAAATGAAACTATCCAGAATTTCTTTTCAAGAGTTACTGGAATAGTAAATCAAATCAGTAGTTATGGAGATACCATAGAAAATAAAAGAGTTGTAGAAAAGATTTTAAGAAGCTTACCGTTCAAATTCGACCATATCGTCGCTGCCATTGAGGATTCAAAAAATTTATCGACTCTCTTGGTACATGAATTAATGGGTTCATTAGAGGCGCACGAGAAAAGAATAAATAGGTTCGCGGAACAACCGTTGGAGCAGGCATTTCAATACAAAATAAATTTCAATGAAAATAAAAATATGGAAGCCAGAAAAGAAAGCTCCAGAGGGGGATCGTCATCAACATCACCTCACGAGAAAAGGTCGACTTCAAATCAAGGACCCAAAAATTACTACCGCGGACGTGGAAGTGGAAAAGGAAGTTATAGAAACAACAACAAAAGGTACGGAAGAAATTACTCCTCAAATCTCCGTTGTAATGTCTGCAAAAAGTTTGGCCATGCAACTGAAAATTGCAAGTACAAGTGCACCAAGTGTGATAAATTAAATCACATGGAAAAAGATTGTTGGCTCAATGAAGCTAACTATACCGAGAAAAATGATTCTCAAAATCAAGTATTTTATTCCTGCCTCACCTCGCAACAAGAAGCGCAAGGTATATGGTACGTTGACAGCGGATGCAGCAACCATATTACAGGAAACAAAGAATATTTTGTAAAATTGGAGGAGCAAGAGATTCCACCGGTCAAACTCGGAGATGGAAAGTTCCAGAATGTTGAAGGGAGAGGAGTCATATCCATACGTACAAGTTCAGGTAAAACTCGATACAAATCTGATGTTCTTTATGTTCCTGGCCTAGCTAAAAATTTAGTAAGTGTTGGACAACTTATAAGAAAAGGGTACTCACCACATTTTGAAGATGGAGAATGCACAATTTATGATAAAATTAATAAGCAATTGGTGGCAAAAGTAAAAATGATAGAAAATTTTGTCTTTCCTCTATCTATGCCGTCAATTGGAAATTGTGCAATGAGTACCAATCATATTGATGAATGCAAGTTATGGCATTTGAGATACGGGCATCTCAACTACAGATCCTTGAAGGTTCTAAAATCAAAGAACATGGTAATCGGTCTTCCTAATATCAGCGGTGGAGATAAAATATGTGAAGGTTGTATTCTTGGGAAGTTTCATAGACTTCCATTTACAAATAAATCGTGGAGAGCAAGAAGGCCCCTCGAATTGGTGCACGCCGATATCTGCGGTCCGACAAGAACAACCTTGATGTGAGTTTTAAAGTGGTAAGAAAAAGGTTCGTTGCTAAAACTTGTGAAGGATTCTTTTAGACTCAAATTAACTAGAATAAAATTGTATTAAATTATAAAAAAGACACCGAGACTTTGGATTCCACCATTGACCAATTAATTGATAAACTCTAATCAATATTCATGCAATATTCTTCTTTAAAGTGATTCTAATATTTTCCTCTAATAGATTTTTGAAGTAGAAGTTGTAATCACAAAGCATGAAA
>JAJJMB010002922.1:0-12857 GCA_023531105.1 Papaver atlanticum | reverse complement strand
CTATACATAAAAGAGAAGAAAATAGACACATAAATGCGTCTATCAAACCTCACTCAACAACAGAAGATATTTTCTCCTATTTGTGGATGATTATACCAGGATGATGTGGGTGTATATTCTCGAGCAAAAGTCCGAGGCATTCACTAAATTCCTAGAGTTCAAGGCGTTGGCAGAGAAGAAAAGTGGCCATCAATTAAAGGTTTTCCATATAGACCGTGGTGGAGAATTTACTTCAAATGAATTCATCAACTACTGCAAAGAAAATGGAATTAAAAATGAGCTCACCGTCCGATACACTCCACAACAAAACGGCGTTGCGGAAAGGAAAATTCGTACAATCGTAGAAATGGCTCGCAGTATGTTAAAAGAAAGGAAGCTACCCAACAGCTACTGGGCAGAAGCAGTCAACACGGTAGTCTACATCCTTAATCTCTCGCCAACAAAAGCAGTTCTCAACAAAACTCCATATGAAGCTTGGCATAAGAAAAAGCCCGAGGTAACTTCTTTCAGAATTTTTGGATGCGTTGCATATTCACATATTCCATCCCAACATAGAGAAAAGTTCGATAAAAAGGGAGAAAAGTTAATATTCATCGGATACAGCAAAGAGTCTAAAGCCTATAGACTTCTAAATCCAGATACAAAGGAACTGGTAATCTCAAGAGATGTTATCTTTGATGAATTCAAAGCATGGGATTGGAATGATGAAGCAGACAACCACGAGTTGTCACTACTCATTGAAGACGAGCCAGATCAGCCACGTCAGGAAGAAAGTACTCCACCAGCAAGCCCGAGATCTCCTAGTCCAACACAACAAAGTAAAAGTTCATCTGAATCAAGTGCCCCACAACGAGACATTCGCCCCATTCGCTCGCATGGAAACAATCCGGATGGTGTTAGCTTTGGCAGCTCAACTAAAAATGAAAGTCTACCAGTTAGACGTAAAGTCGGCGTTCCTAAACGGAGAACTTGAAGAAGAGGTGTACGTGGAACAACCTCAAGGATATGCCCGCAAAGGAAAAGAAAAAAATGGTATATCGTCTCCGCAAAGCACTAAATGGCCTCAAGCAAGCACCGCGTGCATGGAACAGCAAAATAGACAAATACTTCCGAGATAATGGATTTGAAAAAAGTCCAAGTGAGCCATCACTCTACATCAGAAAACAAGGTACGGACTTCCTAATTGTCTGTCTCTACGTTGATGATTTAATTTACGTCAGCACAAAACAAGAGATGGCAGAAAAATTTAAGAAGGAGATGATGAAAGAATATGAGATGACAGACTTAGGACTTATCCGATATTTTCTTGGGATTCAAGTAAAACAATCTCCAGAAGAAATATTCATTTCCCAAGAAAAATATGCAGAAGACTTACTGAAAAGGTTCAACATGATAGATTGCTAACCAATTGCAACTCCAATGGATACTAATGAGAAGTTGGCAAAAAATGATGGAGCGACAAAAGTTGATCCAACCTTATTCAGAAGTCTAGTCGGTTCACTAATCTACTTAACAAATACAAGGCCAGACATAGTCAATGCAACCAGCATTGTTTCACGGTTTATGAGCGAACCAAGCAAATTACACTATGCCGCCGCTAAGAGAATTCTTCGGTATATCAAGGGAACAAAGAATTTTGGCATCAAGTATACAAGAGAAAAAGACAATGATTTAATTGGCTTCACAGATAGCAATTGGGCAGGTTCTATTGAAGACCGAAAGAGCACATCAGGCTATGTTTTCTGTATGGGAACAAAAGTTATCTTTTGGAGTTCTAAAAATAAAGTACGGTGGCACTATCGTCAGCCGAAGCAGAATACATAGCATCAACAAGTGCAGCATGTGAAGCAGTATGGTTGAGAAGAATAATGACCGACCTACAACAAAGGAAAAAGCAGCCGACGACTATCTACTGTGACAATATGTCTACAATTGTAATGACAAAAAATCCAGTCTTTCACGGACGGACGAAGCACGTAGAGCTACGACATCACTTTATCAGAGAGCTGGTCGAAAACAAGGAAATTGACCTCCAATTCTGTCCAACAAATGAGCAAAATGCCGACATTTTCACTAACGCCGTCACAGTGGACAAGTTCAATCATTTTAGAGAAAAGCTTAACATCACAAATTAAGAGGGGGTGTTAAAGATAGTAGCTAATTTGTGATTTGATCTAGAATGATATAGACACGTTCAATGGGTCAAAGAAGCTAATCTTCTACACTGGGTAAAGCCCACTACTATCGGGCATTGTCTAAAGAATGCTGTCTCTGGAGTCTTCTTTCGAAGTCAATAAAATAGATACAAAATGTCACATGTAATTTTAACATTCTAGAGTCAGCTAGATTGGTCCGGTTAGATTAGCTTTCTAGAAGAAGTCACTAGACAAATATAATGGTGGTAATATGTCGGTTAGTAATGCCTATAAATAGGCTGTCGATGGGATCATTTGAATCAAATAAAAAAACTCAAGTGAGTAAAGAAGTCAGTAGAGTGAGAGCTAGAGTTAGAGTAAGAGCCAAAGTGCCTCTTTGTAAACAGAGTGAGCCAAAGAGCTACACTAAAATTCCCCCGCAACATTTTCATTTCCCAATTAATCAAAGCCTCCTCTTTTCAATTAAATCAACCTTTTTTCTCCAACTTCTTTTCCCAAATCATTTCCATTAACCCATCACACTTCAGCATTGCGCCAACAGCCATCACCCACCTTTCATTTCCAATTTCGTCCGGCATCTCATTTCTGTGATTGTAAAATACCCAAATGGAAAATGTAGAACGTAGAAAATCGCTAATTTGAACCATTCTATAGATTGTTAACGGTGAAATGCAATCGCATTTTATATATGATAAATGAATCCATTTAAGCTTTGCCTACCTTTTCGGATGCTCACAAATGATACATTTTTTGAAACGCAAATTGACAGTATTGCACATGAATTTCTTGGTACATACTACATTTGCTTTAAACCGTTGAATTTGTGCAATTAGATAAGCTAGCCCTAGCACCAGCTGCATCCTACAGTATAGGCCATAATTAGTCGTCATTTGTTAACTGATTTAAAGTAACGTGCACGTAGGAGCCTGACATGATTTACCAAGTCACTGTAAAGAAAGATGGTGTCATCGTTTGACGGTAAGGGACTACATCAAGTACATAAGAACGGTCAACATTTGGTCTTGAAATCCACATTTTTTATTCCAATACTACCTTTTCCTATGCTTTTAAAGCAGAGCAGCTTCTCAAAGATATTCTCAAATTCTAAGGTAAGTGCTAAAATAAAAGTGACATCAGAATGGATTCCAAGAAGCGAATCCGTGCAGAAGATTATGAGGTAAATCTTCTCAAAGTTTCTACTTTTTTTTCCTTTTCATTTTTATATTGCAGTTGCTGTGTAAATGATTCTCTCTATTTTCTTTGAACAGGGTGGAATTGATGATCAACAGAAGATGATGATTCATGAATTGGAGAGTGAAGTTATACAGAGACAATCTATGTTGCATGATATGCGTATTCCCAAAACATCTTTGGAAATTGCATTAATCAAGCTTTCTCTGTTTCAAAAGGTTTGTTATTACTTCATCCTCCAAGGCTTTTAAGCCATGGCTAACCATAGCATCTAACTGTACTCTCTCTCTCAGGCTGAGATAAAAAAGCTTCGTCTAAGGCTGAGTGAATCAGAGAAGCAAGTTGATAAAAGAAATGAAGTGAAGAAGCTTCAAATAAGGGTTGGTGAATTAGAGAAGCAACTTGATTACAAAACTGAATTACAAAATGAAATGGAGAAACTGAAAGTGGTCGACATCCAGAAGCTTCAAACACGGATTGGTGAATTAGAAAGGCAACTTGATTACAAAACTGAATTGCAAAATGAAGTGGAAATAATAATAGAGGCTGAGGTAGAAAAGCTTCAAAGTAAGGTAGCTTCATTAGAGAAGCAAGCTGATGATAAAACTGATGAAGCGAAGAGATTGAAAGGAACAATAGATGAGTTGACAAAATCAATGAATGAGAAGACTGAATGTATTGAGAGTTTGGAAGATCTTAATAAAATCTTAACTGTCAATGAACATCGCCACAATGATGAGTTGCAAAAAGCTCGGAAAACACTAATACAGGTAAGTTTCTAATGATTTTGTGATTTCTGCTTCAGTGGCAGGCTTTGGGTTTAACTGTATGCTTTTCAACTGAATTGCAGGGAATTGGAGAGAGTGCAAATTCTAGGAGTTCAATCCGGGTGAAGAGAATGGGGGAGTTAGACTCGAAACCGTTTGGTGATGCATTGAAACGCAAACGTAGCTCATCTTCGGCGGATCTAGTTGCCAATCAGTCTGTCCTGCTTTGCAACTTTTGGGAGCTAATGCTCACAGACCAAGCTTGGCATCCATTCAAAATCACCTTGGTGGATGGCAAACATCAGGTGATATATCATTCAATCTCTCTTGCCACTTACACCAGCAGTTGAAGTATAGATTTCATGCAAGTATTTGGCAGTTATAGCTCCTTTTATCTGCAGGAATTGATCGATGAGAAAGATAAATTGTTGAAAGGCTTGAAGAATGAATGGGGCAAGAGAGCATATTTTGCCGTTGTTAATGCACTTGTGGAGATGAACGAGTACAACCCAAGCGGTAGAAATCCAGTTCAAGAGCTTTGGAACTTCAAGGAGAAAAGGAGAGCTACTGTAATGGAAGGTGTTGCGGCTCTTGTTCATCGCTTGAGAAAGAAACATACTCCAACTGCTACTGCAATTACTTTCAACAAGTGATATTGAGAGCAACATGAAGATCTTGATTTTTTGTTCACCGAGGTGTTGTTCTTGCCTCTTAGCACACTTGAGCTGTGTTCCAGTAGAATGCAAATCTAATGTGCAGCTACGAAACAATGTTGTTGAAACATATTTTGCGAAACCGACATTGTAAATTTTAATAGAAGGTGGTGGTGCAGTAAAATGATTTTGCACCCCATTACCAGTAGTCTTTGCAAGAACAAGCCCCGTCTAAGAATCTATGGAATCTTACTCTATCTCGAACGATGATCTCCCTCCTGTAGACTTTGCTGATAATCTTTGTAACTTCATGGCAATCTGCACAGACCCTTAAATTTTTCACAACTCTAATGATAGTAGGAGATTTTGTTTTCAATAGCCCGTATGCAATGGCTAATCTCTCACTATGCTCACAAAGGGAACTTTCTTTCTCTTCATCGTCCACATTATGCAAAACCGCAGATGTCCATGGATCATGCCCAACAGAATGAACCCGATCCGCCATATCTCTCAATACTTCCCTTATCTCAATTGCCTCTGGATGTGATCTGTCTGACACCACAAATTCATGAACAAATCCATCAATTTCAATTGAACTACATCCAGGAATAGCTCGGATCCCATTTTCCTTCATCTTCTTCCTGACAGAACTAACTTTCCACCATTGAGAAGTCGCAGCATACAAATTCGAGAGGAGCACATAGTTTTCTGGATTCAGTGGCTCTAATTCTAAAAGTCTCCCTGCCACAAAATCTCCTTCATCCAAAATGCCTTTTCTCGTACAACCAACCAACAGTGTTCTCCAGATTATTGAATTTGGTTGGATTGGCATGTCTTCAACAAACTTATTTGCCTCTTTTATACGTCCAGCCCTGCAAAGTAGATCAACCATGCAACCATAATGCTCCATTGTCGGCTCAATCCCATATTCGAGCATGCTTGACCAGTATCTTTGGCCTTCTAACACTAGTCCGCTATGGGCACAAGCGGATAAAACACCAATAAAAGTTACATGGTTAGGTTTCTCCTTAGCTTCCAACATTCTTGTAAACACCTCCAATGCTTCTTCCGCAAGTCCATGAATAGCGAACGCCACAATCATCGAACTCCATGCTTTAGTATCTTTCTCAGGCATCTCTTCAAATACTTTTCTCGCTCGCTCGATACACCCACACTTAGCATACATATGAACAAGTGCAGTACTGAGTTCAAGATCAACTCTAATAACATGTTTTTCAACAAACTTATGAACCCATTCACCCAAATCCAACGCACCTGAACTCGCGCAGGCCGTAATGACACTAACCATCGTAACTTCATCCGGGCTAACCCCCACCAATTGCATTTCTCTAAACAGGCTCAATGCTTCATTCACCAATCCAATTCTAGCATATCCACTAATTATAGTACTCCAAGTAACCAAATTCTTATCAGGTATTTCATCAAACATCTTCCTTGCTAAACCAATCTCTTCGCATTTCGCATATAAATTCACCAATGCAGTCTGCACAAATGGACTAGAAAGAAACCCAGATTTCAAAACATGTGAATGAATCTGTATACCCTCTACAGAACCAGAAATTACAGCACATGATTTGATTACAAATGCATAAGTAAAACTGTTCGGATTCGGGTAACCTCTTTGTATCAGCTTCTGAAACATAACAATCGGTTCTGTAGTTGGATTTTGTATTTGAGAACACCCCCTGATCATAGTATTCCATGTAAATATGTTTGCGTTTGGAATTTGAGAGAAAATTCTTCGAGCGTAGTCGATATCGCTGATAAGAGGTGATAGTGCAGAAACAAGGAGTTTGTTTAGTATGAAGAATTTGGAAGGAATGGGCAAGTTGCATTTTAGGAGGTGAGAATGGATTTGGTTTAAAAGTCTAGTGTTGGGACATCTTTGAATCAGTGAAGCTAAGTAGTTTTCTTGTTGCTCAAATGTGTTTAACTTCATCGAGGAGTCTACGTGAGGAATATTGGTTTATGCAGCCATTTAGGGATGGTGATCGAATTTTATAATGCGACGAGCACAAAACTGTGTCACTGTTGTATAAAAAATCATGAAAATACGCTTAGGATCGAACCCCTGATGGATCGTTTGCAAAAAAATATTTTAATTTTTAAGTTTGGGTTTCCAAGCAGCGACTCTAAAAGTCAGGAGGGCAGCCCTTCTAGCATCTAGATGCGTGCTGGTCAAACTGCTCCTACATCTGTCACTCTTAAATTTATCATTTCCGTTTTCGATCTTGCGTGGGCATTCTAATTTTTCAGTGTGCTGGGATAAGAAATGGTCAGATTAGTCACAAATCCACAAGCCTAATTTTAATTTATGAATGTAGGCTTGATTAGATTTTTATTTTCAGCCCTCTCCATAAGTCTGTCCTCGGTCAGGGTAAACGGGATTGAAACATGTCAAACAGTTGGTGGTGAAATGAAATCTAAACTTCATTCATTTATTTACAAAATTACAGTTCCAAATTCAACCAAAAAAATGACCACATTCCTAAATCTGCTTAAGTGATGTCAATAAAAAAAAATGCATATATCAAAATACTATTCGCCAATATTACTAGCTAATAAGCAAAATGGACGTCTTGGTTTTCGTTGATCAATGAACGACAATGGTTAGTTACCAAAGCAGGATAAAGTATAGTTTGCCTCCTTGGGCGCTTTGATATCAATGGTTGTAAACAGCCGACTGTAGACAAATATTGGTTCTTTCAATAAGATCAACCATGATTTACGTACACACCGGAATCGTGATATTGATTTCCCTGGTAACTTTGACATGATTCTACCAGCGATATCATCTGGAATATGGATCGGCATTGAAGCTTGGCCCTGATTTTTACTTGCTTTGTAGCTACTTTCAGGGTTTTTGTTTTCACATCGCTTTCTATTTATAAGCCCTGAGATTTCAGAGTTACCTAATACTAAGTGTTAGTCCTCAAGGGAGTTGGGGGAGTTGTGTCTAGTTGGGTTTGTTCCCGTTAGTCGTGGGGGAGTTCGAAGGAGTCTCTCAAAATCCCCGTTAGTCGTGAGAGAGTTTAGAAGAATCTCCCAAACTCTCTAGAAAATCCCGTTAGTTGTGGAGGAGTTTGAAAGAAACTCTTAAACTCCCTGTTAGTGGTAAAAACTAGAATGCTAGGGAGTTGAGTTTTTCTGGGGAGTTCTAGGGAATTTACAGTGTATTTTTGCTTCACTCCAAATCTCTCAAAAGAGTAGAGATTCTGGGAGAGTCTCTTAAACTCCCTACACTCAAAACACCAAACTCTCTCAAACACCCTATACTCTCTTACATTCCCTCAAAATCTCCAAGATCCAAAATACATTAAACCCCCAACTCACTCGTGGACTAACCCCTGTAAGTAAAATCTGAAGATACTATGTTGACATTTATGTAATGTTTCCTTAGTTAGCACTCATCTAGATTTCTTTGGACTTATTACCATAGATAATTCCTTTCATGCAATTTTCGCATTTACTAGGTTTACTTTAGAAGAGTCTAGAGTATATATCTTAAGCGATTTTAAAAGTTAAGAAAGTTACCTAAAGCTATTAGTTGGGATACAAGGATTCTGATAAAAAGTTAGGAAAGTCATCTACAGCAATTAGTTATTTTGGGATACAAGTTTTTAGCTTGCTGATAAATTTAGGGATTGTTTAGGTGAAGTTATCTAACAGGGGGTTAGTCAAATGAGAATTATAGGGAATTTTAGAGATATTCCAAATCTCTTGTTAGTCGATAGAGAGTCTTTGTAAATCTTTGAGAGTTTCTGTTATTGGATAGTGACTTTCTGAAAATCTTTAGAATTCTCTGTTATTGGATAGTGACTTTCTGAAAGTCATTAGAATTCTCTGTTATTGGATTTGGATTTCCAAATCAATAATTTAAGGTTGTGGGGGATTTTTAGAGACTTGTAAGTGAAAATATACCATAAAAAAGCTTAAGTGATATTTGAAGAGACTTATGGGAGATCTCAACCCATGCATTATGTTCGTGTTCAAATTGGTATAACTTTTGGTTCACAAAATAGTCATGATTTCTATTAGGCGCGTGAAAATTTATATTTTTTTATTGATAATATTCTTCCTATTTTTATATTAAATCTTACCTATTATATATTAATTTTAGAAAATAATTTTTAATTTTTTTCCTTCTTATTTGATGTATGTAAGGTAAAAAAATTATATATTTTTTGTCTCAATGACTCACTGAGATTTTCTAAAAATCACTCAGAAAGTCCCCCAAAATCAATAAATTTACAGAGAGAGTCTCCTAAAATCTCTTACAAAAAAAAATTCTCTCGATCTCTATAAATCCCAATTAACTAACCCCTATAAGGAGTTCAAAAAAAACAGGATGGTCATTTAAGAGTCAGCTCAACCTGTAACTCTATACTTCAGTTCTAGAATCAAGTCAGTCAACAAGTCGTAAGTGAAATGGCTAATTAAAGATTTGGCATGATCTTCAAATACCATATAAGTGCCAATCATATTGTGGAAGTTATCTCTTTTTTTTTTTTTGCTAGGTTTCTGGTACTCGAGTCACTCAGTAGTGTAGTTTCCTTCTTAGTTCGAGGATATAAAAACCAGGAATTTTTCTCTGATAGGTTTTTTATTCTTTCTTTGGCTTCATAATGTAAAACTAATCGCGAATTGCAATGTTTTCTCCGCAAAGCCAATGTTTTCCTCGATATGCACAGATTTGAGGGGAAAAAAAACAAAACACAAGAGCTCGAAACAAGACAGAATTATAAGCAAATTACTACAACTCTCAAAGAAATAACAACTGCCCAAGTTATACATTGAAGCTGCGGAGTTGTAAGGAGGTTTCAACCCAGCCTTGGAAGCGTCCCCCATTTTGTGATCAAAGTTTTACCTCCAAGTTCAGTTCCAGTTCATTCTTGACTAAGGATATGCAACAATAACTGATTGAATACCAAAAATTGGAACGAATTCAATCTTATTGAATCCAGACTCTCCAAGTAAAATTCTCCATTCATCGTTAGTCCTTTCTTTTCCTCCTAAACTCAGCATCATATCTAAATCAAGACTTAATCTATCTCGTGTCAAATCATCATCATCTTCGTCTTGATCTAAAACCATTTCTATTATAATAACTTTCCCATGATCTGCAGGAACTGTTTCTTTACATCTCTTCAGTAGTTTTATGCATTCCGCATCATTCCAGTTATGGAGCATGAACTATTAAAACAAAGAAAACAAATTTAATTAACGATCGGATCAATAAAAACAGGCAATACAAATCCGAGTTCATGCACATTTCCTTAAAAAAATGTTCTGACATAATTAACACCTCAATCTCGTCAATTGGTTTATTTTTGATTGTTATGTAACGCAACAAAATTCTTATCTCGCTCGGTAGTAAAGCCAGTTAATTACTAGTTAAACAATCAAAATGTGAATATCATATTACACTCTGTAAAGGAATGTGCACAAAATTCTATTCGCATCAAACTATATAGTAAATAAACACCAACAAAATCGACCAAGACATCTAAATCGCATACCTTTAATAAAAGAGCATCAGCGGAGGGAATGAACTCAAACATATTACCGCCAACCATTTCCACACCCGGAATCTGCGGTGCAGCAGCAACAACATGAGGTAAATCAAATACCGTGCACTTTATTTCAGGATAAGCCTTAACAACATAACTCATTGCAGCACCTATACCACCACCGATAGCAACTAACTTCTTGACACCATTCAAGATACTATCACAACCTTGCACAAACGCAGGCATTACCATCTTAGTATCACAAGCCATGGCGTTATTAATAAGTGCATTCATTTCAGGAACTTCTTCAGCTAATTCCCATATAGTTTTCCCGTGTAACTTCACGAAAGGCGTTGGTGCATGCATCATCAGAGGATAAACAATAATCACTTAACTCATGCCACCCGTTAATTGAGTGTTCTTCGTCTATAGCAATAACCCAATCTTGTAGACTTCTTTCTTGATTATTAAGTAGTAATTCAGATATACCAGTTAATGAATATGTGGCATCACCGCTTCCTTCAACTGAGTTGATGGCAATGAGATTCATATGAGATAAGTATCTTAATAATCTATATAAGTTTTCGGTTTTGAATGTAGATAAAGATGGTAATGCGGATGATAAAGAGAATAGTGTCGTGGGTTTGGATGAATTATGAATTATATCAAGAATGCCTTATTCAATTGTACATTTAAGTACAGATGAATCAACACTACCACAGATTATATTCCAAACATGACCTTGGTTTTTCATTTCTTGTTCATCATCTTCTAGTTTGATTTCCATTATTTTTTATTTTTTATCTTTCGGATATCTTAATCTTTAGTGGATCTCGTTGTGTAGTTTGAGTTTTTGTTGTGACTGAGCGTCCACGATGGACGACCAAAGCCAAAAAACTTGGTCCAGAAACTGAACGCAGTGGAACAGAGTAAGGAGTAAAAAGTGGAGTAAAACTAAAAATCGGAGTATATTTGGTCTGAAATCCGGACTAAAAATTCGTCTGGAATGGGGCGCTGGTATAATAACCGTCTGAAGTGGGACGGAGATTAAATGTGCGCACGATGATGGAGCGAACATATAAAGTCCGCCCCTTTAAAATAAACCTATATGTTAAGTCACACACACTTTTGGTGCATGTGGTGAATCATCACCGGGCGAACATATAAAGTTTGCCTCATTTGGGCGAACATATAATCTGCGCTTGGCGAAATTTTGATCCTTCCCGTAGCGTGGGAGGTAAGGCTTAAAACTCATGGAATCATGATGAAGTTAGTAAAAAGAAAGGCGTCCATGCTAATCTGATAAAGCTGCTAGAACTAAACGTGACCCAAAATGTAATTACTTGGTGTGGGGCCTGCCACTTCTCATAAAAGTTGTTTTTATCAATAAAGAATTTGAAGGTGACGAGTTTCCGACTGAAGTCGCTGGTTCAAGACTTTACCTTTGTACTAAAGTGATTTCTTATCCAGAATTAGGCTATAGAGCAGGCACTATGATGAGGGGTATTTTTTCTTAAGATCTTAATTTATTGGGGCACCCCTTCACTGTTTTAGACAACAAAATTGGTATGCTTTTGGGTAACCTTTACTTCCTTTCTTCATGTTTTCTTTATTATTTTTGACCGTTCGATATCCTTGTGGGGATAAATTTTTGATGGAGACGTTTTTTTGATGAGGGTATAGAAGACAAATGATATGTTGATACGTGTTTTTCCAATTAATTATTTTAACAAATTATGTTGCTAAAAATATCAAAGATAAAATATAACCAATTTTTTCTCTAAATATACACTTCTTTCATATTTTTGGTATGGCGAAACCGAGCCACACCAAATCGAAAATGCATCGCGATGGGTTGGGACAAAGCCCCGTAACACCAAATCAAAAAAATGCACAACGGGTAATGTCGTAGGACCCCTCCATCATGGTATTTTAATCCGTACCAATTTCCTACTTTTTTTCGCTTAACACCACTTGGCTTGGGTGAGTGCTTAACAACTAAACCGTTAGGCGCTATTTGATTAGCATGGTATACTTATCTATTTATCATAAAATCATCACCTCGTATGCATATAATATAATGTACTTCAACTTTTATAATATAATATACTTCAACTTTATACTTAAATTATAAATGACGAATGTGAATCTCCAGTTCCCGATTCTGCATGCGTTTCGATACACAAATTTGGTCAATTACCCCAATAACGTTAATTTCTAAGTGAAAAAGACATGTAAAATTTGATACTGTTTAAATGGACGAGAATGTAAAAATAGTCAGGATGTAAACAGTTTCATCTTACCCATTTTCAAATACTTTTTCTTATTTTTAATTTACATCAGGATGCATCTAGTTTCACCCTCGCTATTTTTTAAGTTTAAACCAAGATGAATCCAGATTCATTCTTGCTATTTTTTATGTCCATTACACCCATACTAATTTTCATCCATTAAAACCATGTTTTAAAAATACTGTAATTGACCCAATTTCTCGCATCATGATTTAAAGACTTTTTCCTCAATCGCTATAAAGTACTAGATCGGAGGAAGAGCATTCCC
>JAJJMB010002913.1:0-61424 GCA_023531105.1 Papaver atlanticum | reverse complement strand
GAAGCCAATTTTCAAAATTTGCTAAATCGGCAATTAGATATAAATGGTCTTTGAAGCCCAATTTTACAAAAATTATTAGGCTTCGGTGTGAACCCTTGTTATGAACTAGATCTGCCACTACTTACCCCCAAATTTACCAGAATGGTAATTTTTCTTGGAATTTAGTAACTCAGGTAGCGACCATAGATTTCTTGGAATTTAGTTACTCATGTAGCAAGCATAGATATTTGTAATCCAACTAGCGCAAACTTTTGTGGAATTTTGGTTTTGTACTAAGGATAAGATACCTTAAGATGGATGTCTAATCTAACAAGCCACTAACCCGGTGCATACGCACCGGAAGCTTTTACAAAGTTATAAACAGTATTTTTAGATAAAAATTACCCAGTTCCCAGGGGTCGAAAGATTCCTTATGCTTCTTCCTTCGTTGTATTATACTACGATCTAAATCGATGCTATTCGTCGTGTTTCTTCCTTCTTTCTTCGTTGTATTATGCTACAAAATTCCTTCTTCTTGAATCAGTCATATTCCATTTCTTCCATTATTAAAAAATGGGGTGATGTTCTTTGAATGTATAATATATGCATATGCATATAAGAAGAGAAGACATAAAATTACCTTACCATTGTCGCACAACATACGAAAGTAATCCACTGTTGTGTAAATTAAGTACGTGAACCTCTGAAAGAAGTTGATTGGAAGAGGGAGATAACTTTATAAAATCTTATCTTACTTTCTTTTGGTTGTACCGTTGTCAATTGATTTACCATTGAATAAAATTCTGAAAAAATGGTTTCTAACAGGTATATATATCCTACTTCGGGAAGAGATAAAGAAAAGAGTGAATCCAGTGCATTTTATAGTTGTAATTGTCTAACATTTGTTTCTATCTAACAGGTAAACATACACAATTGTTATTTAAACTCTTCATCTCATGTTCGGCAATATATGCTAATGCCTTCTTTTTTTCTCAAATAGGTTATGTTATTTTCTTTTTGAATCTCTAAAAGTATCCCAGCGCTATCTAAGATCATCAACCACCCTATGGAAAAAAGAAGGAAAAGAAAAACAAATCAATAACTACTTAATTATTACCGTGGACCAAGTTCCTGAACCTATCAGTAAAAGTGTTGGACAACCTTCAGTACTATCTTTCTATCAATAATGCCAAGGCCGCAAGGCTTTTCTATATCGTAAATATGGACAAAAATCTTTCGGGGATGTTCTTAGATGATTTGGCGGCTTGCCTTGAGATTTTTGTAAGGATTCACTTGCAATTCTTGTAGCATATCCACAGAAGTTGGATTATAAATCCAAACAGTGAGATGTTAAGCATTTCCTTCCACAGAGACATTCAATGCGACCCATCTTAGGCGCATATGAAACCTGAAATGCTTTAGGTTTCTTTAGTGATACTTGCTATAAAAATTGAAGGAAATTATGGTTACCTCTTGAAATGTAAAAAAAAAATCTTAACATAGAAATATACACAAAATTGGTTAATTAGCCCTAAAACAATAATTCCTGGGTGAAAAAGACAAGTAAAGTTTGATACTGTTTAAATGCCTAGGAATTAAGAAAATACTTTTCTATTATCCATTTTGGGTATCCTGCCCAAGAAAATAAAAAAATAAAAAACAGTTTTACCTAAAATTCCCCTTAACCATTTTCTATTATAAGCAAAGATACTTTTCAATTATCGACCGTCGTATCCGCTTAATTTGCTACTCTTACCTTATCCAAAAAAATATGTACGCCATTCTTCAAAATTTATAATAAAGCTAACTTGAAACCCCAATTGTGTAATTCATTACACGCTCGTGCAATCAGGATTTCAGTGAAGATTTGACAAAATGGCAGTCTTTAGTAAATAATCCTTATCTCGTCCAAGGATACAAAGTTACAAACCTTGATCATATCAGCAAGCATGTACCAAACTCAAATGTGAATTTGTGAAAGAACAATAATATGAATCGAGGTATTGGAATCGGATTGCTTGAATTCTAAGAAAATTTAACTGTTATAACAGCATGGAATAAATGAATTACCAAATAAAAAATTAAGCCGAAGAATATTGAAATGAAAAGAAAATCACAATTCCAAAGAAACTAAGTGACTAATCGCAATAATACGGCAACAATAGACATTTCAGTCCCAAATCCGCGAATGTAGAAAATACTATTGTCGTACATACAATAAGATAATAAATCCACACAAACCAATGAATAAACCGTACAATGATGATCAAGATATAGGTTTGGCACTCAACATGGATGTAGAGTTCATTACCTCATCTCCATTTCAGTGGTATAAGATTCTCATCTTACTGTAGCTACATGTATTTTTATTATGTGTGAATAAGATAGAAACTACAGTTTAGTCCCATATCCAACATTGCTATTGAAGTGTTTCCTTAATCACTAGATATAAATCCATAAAAATCTGCACAAAACACTACATATAACTGTTTTACGAGCATGAAAATTTTTCCTCACTAATATGTAGTTGGAACTGGTGCGCGCCTAAGTAGTATGCCCAAGTGCAGCGATAGCCTAACCATTACTTAAGCGATGTGCCTGGTCGGTGTGCCTCGCCATTCTTATCATGTGCTTCCGGAGTTTTCACCAAATACCTTATCTATCAGAATGCATGACATTCAAGCTCTCCGTAACAGATGCACAATAATAGCATTATATATAAGGGAATCAAAATTCAAAATGCCATCGAAAAACACTATATATTATGCAAATTGCAAAACACTTTCTGTGCAACTTTCTTGACAATGTAGTTCATTCAACTCAGTCTAAAACATGATAGAACCGGTTTCATCCAAGTTAAAACATGAATAAAAACAAAATCAAATGAATCTAAAACAGGATGAAACTAGTTTCATACGAGTTTAAACACGGATAAAGACAAATTCAACCAAGTTTAAAATAGGATGAAACCAGTTTCAAGTTTAAACATGGATGATTTTTTTTAGCCAAATCTAAAACATGATGATAACAAGTTTCATCTAAAATAAGATGATACGAGTTTCATACTTGTTTAAACATGGATGAAAACCAGTTTAACTAAATCCAAAAGAGAATGATACCGGTTTCATCCATGTTTACGCACGAAAGAAAAGTCTAAAATTTCATTCATCTCATAAATTCTGGCTCTAACACGGGATGATACTTGTTTCATCTAAACAAAGATGATACAAGTTTCATACTTCTTTAAATAAGGAAGAAAATCAATTCAGCCAAATTCTAAACAGGATGATATCGGTTTCATCCATGTTTAAAAGAAAAATAGTCTAAAATTTCATTCATCTCATAAATTTTAGGGTCTAAGATAAGATGATAATTGTTTCATCCATAGTTACGAATAAATCATTCATATCATTAAATCAGCAATTCATCTCTTGAATTTCGGTATAATACAGAATGTTACCAGTTTCATGCACGTTTATAGAAGGAAAAAAACATACTAAAATTTCATAATTCATATAAAATCATTCATCTCATAAGTTTCAGGTAGATCAATGCATATGAAATTGATGAGTTTAGAAAATAAAATCAAATAGAAAATTAAGGTTAGAAAACTTACAAGTTTCAGGTAGATCATGAAATGTGTAACCTATGTGTCTTTTCAAGTTCTTATCAACGGATCTCCTAGTATTAGGTTCTCTCCTACCAATGGTTTAAGACAAGGGGACCCTTTGTCCCCGTTTCTTTTTATATTGTGTCTAGAAACTTTGACTAGGCTTTTGAATAAAAGTATTAATGATAAAACTCTATCTGGCGTTGCTGCTGCCAGGGGTGCCCCCCAAATCACTCATTCTTTATTTGCTGATGACAGTATCATTTTTTTGAAAGCTTGTTACAAAAATGAAGTGAATCTTAGACTATTGTTAGACAAGTTTTGTGCGTGGACTGGGCAGAGAATCAATGATGATAAGTCTACTTTGCTGACATCCTCCAACTTGGGAAGGAGCTTCACTAGGGGTATGGCCAATGCTCGAAGGGTGCAAGTTGCTACTAATCCAGGTAAGTACCTTGGTATTCCTTTACAGTGGGGCAGAATTAGTGAAAAAACTTTTAGTGATATATTTGAAAAAGTAAGAAAATAGGATGCAGGGATGGAAGTCCAAAAACCTAAACCTTGCTGGTAGATTCACTAAAATTTCTTCTACTATTTACCCCGTGACTTATCATGTTATGTCGGTTGTTAATCTCCCTAAAGGCATGATTGGTAAAATTGATAAATATAGAAGGAATTTTCTTTAGGGAGGTGACAAAGATAAAAGGGGTATGCACAACATTAGTTGGTTGACTGTTTGTAAGGGTAGGGACCTTGGAGGCATAGGTATTAAGACCCAGAGTTAAGTAACTTTGCTTTCCTCGCCAAAATGGCTTGGAAAATCATTCGAATCCTAGTAGCACTATGACTAAATTGTTAGAAGCTAAGTATTTTAAAAATCAGAAGTTCTGGGATGCTGATGCTAACTCTAGATCTTCTGTTTGTTGGAGAAGTATCGTCAAAGGAAAAGAAGCCATAAAGAATAATGTGCAGTGGAGTATAGGAAATGGGTCTATTATAGCCTTCTGGAGAGATCCTTGGGTCTCTAGTACATCGATTATTGATTTAACTCAAATTGATGCAAGTACTGTCCCTAAGGATGTGTTATTATTGTAACCAGGTATCACCTGGATCTTCGCACTGGGTTCAACCTTCTGTTAATTGTTGTTGTTGTTTGGTTTGTATTTTTCTTTTCTTTGCAGTAATATTGGTTTAAGTTATTTCCATTTAATTTCTTACGGTATCCAAGTCGGTTTTGTTAAAATAGGAACCTCCTTTATTTGCTTCTTTTGAGTAAGGGAGAATAGCCAAGTTTCAGAAATTGTCTTGTGGGTAATTTAATTATTTATATACCCCTTGAAATCTACTTTTTGAGATATACCTTTATATAATTTTTAAAAATACTTCTACCATGTAAAAGTTGAAGCAACTAACACAAGTTGTTTCCAGAAGCGGAACTAACTAGCACAAGTTGCTTCCAAAAATGAAATCAATTTTCTCAAGTTGACTCAAAAAAATAATATTTTTTATCTCTAAGGGTATTTGTACAAGATCAACAAAAATGTAGGATATTTATAAAGTTACCACATGTTTTTAAGTAGGAACTACCATATAGTCCTAGAAATAATGTAAGTGAGCGAGCTTGGTCATGCTGACCTCGTCAAATATCTGTTTGGTCATTTTTTTTAATATTTATTACTGTTTTGCACGCGGAATGACGTCATCTATGAGTCATCATTCTTTCAAA
This sequence comes from Papaver atlanticum, assembly GCA_023531105.1. Taxonomy (NCBI): domain Eukaryota; kingdom Viridiplantae; phylum Streptophyta; class Magnoliopsida; order Ranunculales; family Papaveraceae; genus Papaver; species Papaver atlanticum. The sequence continues at coordinate 56,109 of JAJJMB010002913.1, read as the reverse complement.
ACTTTGAAAAATACCCTTTTTTTATATATTTTTGTTGAAGAAATCCAAAACTTTTGGGGTAAAGCTGACTTTTGGTCATATGTGTTTGACCTTGACTCAATGAGGGTGCAAATATAAGTTAGTACTAAACTTATCCCAAACGTTAATTCTTCCTCGCTGCTAAGACAACAATACTGATGATGGATCAATGATAGTTGAAACTAAAAATTGCGCTTTATTGCTTAGATTTTTTTATTTATCGTCTGTTTTTATAGATTTTCTCTCCATATTTCCTATGATTCATTGAGAAAGATATTAAGGCTTTTCATTCATTGAGATAGATATTAAGAGTTTTCATCAACGCCTCGTCATTACCAGTAGAATCAATAGGCGTAGAGTATAATGATCAATGAACAAACAACCTTATTAACATCGGAGTGAATTTAAGTTATGCATTTTAGAGATATAAAATGTTATGGAATCCAGACAATTGGATGGAATAAGATGGCCTATATATATATATCATTTAGTTGTACACATGGAATAAGATCATAATGATCACCTATGTCATTTGATATTCGCATTATTGTTAATGGAAATGCGAACTAGTTTCTATTTAGCATGCATTATCAGATGACATAGGTGATCAGATGCTATGTCATCATCAAGGTTTTTTTTTGCTAGGAAAAAGGCATTGTATAGAGCGAAAACTTGCAAGTGTTGTGATAGGAATCAGGAACAATTTACCACCACTCATTACAAGTATTGGTTCTTCTGCAATGCTTAGCCGCTTTATCGGCAACTTAATTAAAATCCATACTGAGATGACTAGTTTTAGAAAATGAGAAGGAATCTAGCATTACATAACAATCATCTAAAAGGGTGCTATTGAACCAACATAGACTGATGTTTTTATTCTCTAGGTAATCCATAACTTTCTTTGCATCACTATAGAGGCTGATGGATCTCAAGTTCTTACTTTCTTTCTTTGTCATTGTAATCACATAAGCACTCTAGAATTTTAGCCAATAGACGCATACAATATTCGTAACCTAATATCATACCAGTTTCTGATTACTGTCAAAGTCAAACAAAGTTGGTTTTAGTTTATCATTTTAACCTGGTAATTAGTAATTTTGGAGTAAATCGACATTTACTTATCCAAATAAGGTTAATTTTGGGCCCCTGGATTTCTCTCGAAAAACCTTACAACTTTGCAAAAGGAACCGAAAGCTAACTCCGACCAGAAGTGGTCCATCAAAATAAAAAAACCGGTCAAGTCGAAGCCCATGAGGCATGATTAGGACCTGCCCACTAAATAGGCCCACTAACCCTTGGATCGAACCGTTAAGCCGAATGGATTGATCTGTGAACTGATCCATTATCTTGGTCCATAAACCGATCTGACTCGGATTGACTCAGCTGAGTCAGAAGTCTAACTAAGTCATTTTCACAAACACCGACATTATTATCAATTTCCCCACAGCTTGTACAGTGTACACATCACGAGCCCCTAACTTCTAAGGTCTATAAAATATTCAATTATGATCCAAATCGATCACTTATTGGCTCATCACAAAGATGAACGCCACCTCTACAACTTTGTTTCTTTGGGACAGAGCTAATTCCGTCATCATCATACCTAGAAATATTGATTTAGTCGCATACTCACCTAAGTTTCCAGATTTTCAGCCGTGACGGGTAACTTTAAAAAATCGTAACTATTTCCATAATTATCCAAATTGAGTGAATCAAAACTCTGGTATAAATATGAAACACTCATCTACAAGTTTTGTTTTATAACGCATGACTAATTCAAGCTCTAAAGTATCAATAATTGTCTCTATATACTGGTACAACCGTTGCCACGGTGGGAGGACCGACCGAAGATGGGGTTTGTCTGCGACTACTTTCGCCCCGTTTCAGACACCATTCAGCTAATGACAACCATTTACTCCATGCCTTTGGCTTGTGCCCTGTCATACACCTAAGATAATTCTCCAAACAAACATTCACTCTTTCCGTTTGACCATCAGTTTGAGGGTGGTAAGATGTGATGAGATGGAGAGTGGCCCCAATGGTCTTGAACAGATCTTGCCAAAAATTACTTGTAAAGACCTTGTCCCTGTCAGATGTGATGGTAGCAGGATGCCCATGAAGTTTAAATACCTGAGCCAAAAAATTTCATATGCCACTGTGGATGCAGTATAGGGGTGACAGAGAGCTATCAAGTGGTTGTACATGGTCCGTCTATCCACTATTACCATTATGACATCCTTCCTGTTGAATTTTGGTAATCCATCTATGAAATCCATGGTGATGTGCTTCCAAGCATGCTAAGGTATAGGGAGTGGTTGTAACAATCCTGCAGGGTGTGTGTTTTCCACCTAATTTCTCTGGCATACATCAAAAGAAGCCACAAAACTCTATGATGTCAGCTCTCATCCCTGGCCAATAGAAGTGAGTCTTTTGATAGCTACCCTGAATGCCTGAGTGTCCACCTGCTGCTGAAGATTGCAAGGAGGAGAGTATCATTCTTCTGACTCCATGGCTATTTCCCACATAAATTCTTGATTTGTACCTCAAGACTTCATTTTTATAAGTATAATTCCCCAAGGAGGTGGGTGACAATAACCACTTGGCTATGATGTCTTTAGCAGCTTCATCAATCAGATTTCCTAGTGAAGACCGAAGTGTCAAAATCTCTTTCTTTCTTAACTCCTGAAAAGACACGTGGTAAATCTAAATCACAAATAGGATAACCGAGTTTCTCTTACAACTGTATACATTAAAAAATGGAGTCTGAATTCGTGCACACTCCTTTAACCAGGGTTTATCCCATTTTATGAAATCAATTTTTATTATTTTAGTTTAGGTAAAGAGTATTATTACATTAATTAACTAGTTGAAAGCCTAACAAGTTAAGTTCCAACAGCGTACTACTACATTCAGGTTGCCGTGCTAACCTACCAACGAGCCTCATGAGGAACTTTTCTAAGGGAGCCAAAACGGATAGGAGGTCTGTGATTATATCGCAAGGGGGGCAAACTAACTCTACCTTCCATGTCAAACTTTGTAATATTGCGTCGTCGGGGACTCGAATCTGACACCTCTTGGAACGCATGAATCCTCTGTGAAACGAGAATGACCAGCTAAGCTAGGTGGCTCGTTTTTGCTAAGGTAATTAAATTTTGATTATGTTTTAATTAAATTTGATCTAAAAAAGAAAGGATATTCTAAATTATAGTATATTCAGTATTCACCTTCTACGTAGTTTGCTAAGGTATAGCAACTTTTTAATTTGATGACTGTTTGCAAAGTTGATCGATATTAATCCAATTTGGATCATAAACAATGAATTAACTATTCAATCAACTAAATAAGTAATAAATCTTTGTACCTCTGCGTTTTGTTTTTTTTACTTCTATATTATTATGGGTTAGATATAACAATGATCAAAATACATAGATCTCATCCAGTTGATTTCATGATGCCTTCTTTGTTATTTTTAATTCTCCTTCCAATCAATTTAAATCGTGTCTTCTATTTCTCTCAAACACCTCTTCAGTTGGCACCACAAGACTTGTATAAGATTAACAACAAGCCAAATTTAAACTTAAACTCAAACTTTCAAAAATTTAGAAGAAACTCGTATTTGTGTGATTTTTGAATTGTATCACTTCTGCAATTTTAACTAGTGACAAACTAGGAAGTCTCTGCAAATATGGAACATGAGCCATGATCAATTATATGCACCACGATAACTATACTGATGGAAATAATACGATGTTACAGTGTTTAGGTTGCTCATTCACGAAACTAACGCCTATTTCCTTATTTTCCTCATTTGGAAACACTATAATTTAGGAGAAGATTAGATATCCTTTCCGTCCCTAAGCTTTGGTTCCGGACAACCACCGCCTCCGTTGCAAGGCATTACCATTAATGTCAATTTTAAAATATCTTTCCCATGGATAAACTCGTCGACATCAACGACATGAGCCATCAAATTGTAAAATTATCTTTGATGTTTTCTTTGTGTATTTCAATTTGTCACTATTACAATGGACGGCGGCAGCAGCTGATTATGATTATGCTTAATAAAACGATCAAATAATAATCATTGGCATTATTTGGGTTTTGGACAAGTAAAACCATAGGACTAACAAACGGAGTTATTCAGGTTCCGAGATGTTCTTAATATGAGCCGGTGCTCGTCTTTTTCTTTAAATCGTTGTTTTTATTTCTATGTGATCACGTGATGTAATCTTCTTTCACTATTTTTTGCCTGCATTCTCTTTAATTAGAGTTGTTGATGCGATACATAATTAAGCAGGTGATTGACATAATTAATAGATGACATTAGGGTTGTTTTTCTCGATGGTGAACGGTTAAATATCAGATTGGTCAAACTTATCAAGACACATGCATGAAACATGAAAGACACGAGAGACAAGAGATGAAAATTCATCTCAAGGAGAAACGCAAAATATGGAAGAAGTAGAAGATCAAAGTTTTTATATCCCCCACCACACACACACTTAACAAAAGTCTTGGAATTATGACCAAAGTCAGCTTTCCCCTTAAATATTTTGGCTTTCCCTATAACAAAAATCTTAATTAAAACACAATAAAATTTGATTTTATAAAATGGGATAAACGTTGGTTAGGATGGACCAATGATATTAGTTTGTTACGTGCACACTCGTTAAAGGAGTGTGCACAAATTTGGACTCAAAAAAATGTGTATGCACATAGGTGGATATCAATGAGTCAATGACGTATGATGCTTCTGCTCATATTCATTGGAAATTTCGTAACAACTTATGAGTTGGTGATGCAAATAATATGACAACACTACATGAGACGACTTTTTTGTAACAACAAGGCATATTTTGAGAATCAGATTGGAAATCCCATTCATAAGTGCAATAGTTTAAGCCTTAAGGCTTTAAGCAATATTAGTGATTTATTATTATTGAAGGGAAAACATATAATTATTGAAGGGAAGCAAGAGCTTATACAAGTCCATAGCAGACATTACAATCTCATGCCACTTTAAATGATACATAAACGAAATCAAACACAAACCCAACGGAAAAGAAAATATAGGTCACACAAAGAAGCATGAAAGGCCATAATTACTTAGAACAACAAATGATGAGCCTGTGAATTCTTTTGAATGGATGCTTCGAGCCGCTGATCACAAGACAGATGAACATGTCATGTATGCATCAAAACAACTTACGGGCTGCATAAGATGTCCCTGCATTTTTATACGAACTCCAGATATTTGGATCGAATCGTGCTTCATCTTTTTCGGGGATCAACTCTTCAACGTTCACAGCCGCTAGATATATTCCTCCATAGAAATGACTTGCTTGGACATTCGTTGTATTATCTTCCCCGAATTTCAGTGCACCTGATGCTTTGATCATTTTCAACGAAGTATTCTTCGGCATATTTAGAACATCAAGATCCTCCAAAGGAAGCCAATCATTAGGAACAGTAGTATTATCACTTTTCCATGGTTCTTCATCAGCTGATCCACAACATTCTTTGAGTTTTGATGTCAATTCAGAAACTTGTTTCTCTAAATCTCGTTTCTCAATTTTTTCCCTTTGGACATCAGCTTCGAGAGTTGAATTTTTTGCTTTTAGCTCCGTATTTATTTTCTCCACAGCTTTTTTCTCGTTGACAAGAGTACTCTTATCTTGCTTATTCCTTTGAACTTCAACTTTGAGGGGCGAAATTTCTGCTAGTAAATCAGAAACTCTTTTCTTAAGAGCTTCTTTCTCAGCGTCAACTGGAGGTGTAATACCGGGTAGACGATAATAAGGGGAATCCAGTGGTTCACGTGACCAGGAACAGACGACTCCATTATAGGTAGTTTGTTCCCAGAGGATGGCCAATCCTTGACAGTTGACAATCCTCCATGTCTTTGAACCAGAACTAATAAAAAAATTAATCAGATAGGCTAATAAAGCGTCAAAATCGCTTCCTTTATGAACACCCGAAGAGATACGTTGTAAATCTGATACATGAACAGTGCCATTAGGGTCTTTCTTACACCTGTACTCGTTAAAACCATGCGATGTTGTATTGTAAGCATTACATATGAAAATCTGAGGATCATGATACCACGACATAGTTGAGAAAGAAACTTGTGAATAGGAAGGGAAAGATGAGGAAATTTTCTTAATATCCGGTGAATGAATCGAAAGAAAAGAGAGTGATAGATTTGGTGGCTTTAACAAAATTAAACACTATAGTATATTTATGAAAAAATAACTCAATCATACGTTCCTATCTCGAGGTAGTATATAATAAATATATAAATATTTAGACAGCTCAATAGCCTCCGTAAAGAATTCATCTACAAAGTCTAAGTTCTGTGTCCATACTTATGAAATTTTTTCACATAACAAATTCTACGTGACTGGATTGACAAGATTAGGTAAACATCAGGACGTCATAATTTCTTAGGCGGTGCATTATTATACGAGTGACAAAGACACACAAGAAACAAGACTTCTTTTTGTCTGGGCGTTTACTTTGACTTTGTCTGTACGTGGCTCGGCAATTACATGGCAAGAGACTTTGCAATGTGAACGCACATGGATGGACATCAATGATGTACTAGTTCTACTTATGTGGATACGATTTTAACTTAGAGATTGGCATTTTATATAGACTAATCTCTGTTCACATGTATCAGTATGTAATCACCAAACAAGTGCCTCCCACATAAGTGTCTTTAACTTGATCTGGGATGGGCATACTAAAACGGCCTTAGACAACTTCTCTTACAGAAAATATTTATTTCTGAGTATTAATTAATTCTTTTATTTGATTACATAGAGCAATGTTCCTAAAACTAGATCTATGTACGTCTAACTTAGAATGTATGTTATTACAACAGTTCGATTCTGAATCTTCCCTTGGAGGAAGCTTAAAAACCATCGGTTAACCGCAATTAATTTATTATTTCTGGCTCAATAAACGCATCATTAGATGAGAAAACAAGATCAGCTGCAATATTACTCAAGGTTGTTACAACTTACTGGCGTTAGACCAGCTGAGAAACTCCTGGATGACCTGGATCCTATATCTCCTGAATTAGCAACAAACAACTTGGGATCTTGATGCCACCAGAACATGATTACTCTCTTCTTCTTTTTTCCCGATGAAGTCTTGGGGATTACATTATAAACACTTCTACAAATCCAGAGAAGTAATTTCGACTACTCAGTACAATATAGAACTCAAACGGCTCGGGAAAAGTAGTGATGGCTAGTCAAAGAAAACAAAACAAGAAAAAGGAATCATGACTATAAATATAAATAGGATGATAAGGGATTTAGACTTACAGTCTCGAAGTGGAGGAAAACATTCATGTACGTACAATGAAGGTAGTCTACTTGCATAAAGCTTTTTATTGGCGCTACTTTTTGTTGGAAAAATAAGTTTTTTATGTGAATAAAAATTAATAATAAAACGGTTTTCCCCAAAATAAAAAATACCTTCCAAATTTATCTTTTAGGTTTTACGAGATAAGTTTACCTTATATATTTTGGATTTGGGTTAGGGTTTTATATAGATGAATCTCTCTTCTGTCCGTTTAGAGAACTTCTTCTTTGTCTTCTATGTTTGATACGAGGGTTTAAGTACTAACGTTTCGTAAGTTTTCCGCTGCCAAGTTCTAGAAGGACAAGGTATGAATGTGCTATTCAACCTTTGTTAAGATTGTTGTATCTTGGAGACAGATGTACCCGTAGCGCTATAGAATCATCTTTTTCAGAGTGTAGCTGGGCATTATTGTCTTAAGGACAGCATGTTGAACATGTGCCTCAATCTGCCATTACCAGTTTGTTTATTCATGGTGCTTAACAGGGATCGATGATTCAAGACATCGACAATCTTTCCGGATATGAGAGATGAGATAAGTATTCCTTATACTAATTTGTTTGATATATTATCGTTTTTAATTGTTATTCCCCAACAATCTTAAGACAAGAAAAATCTTAGAGTGACAATTAAGAAAATCAAACTAAGACTAATAACATAGTTTTCCTGGTCGGAATTTAAAGAGTAAACACCGTTAAACCGTGTGACAAAAAGATTCACCACGTAATTATATACATGGGTGATGGGTGTTTATCCCCTTAGATCTTGATGAATCCATAACTGATTTGTTTGTGCACACTTTGTAGATTATTTAAATATATGAGGGAAACATAGATTCAAGCTAGATTTGAAGCTTTATTACCTACGTTGACTATGAATTAGTATCTAGTCTACAGGTTGGGAAAGAAAGACTAATTCGTAATCTAAACTGATGTCTCCATCTTTGTACTTCCACCTAGACAGTCTATGCTGTCTTCAGTTTTAGCACTCTTGTAATCTTGATCCTACTGTTTACCAATTTTAGAGGTCGACCGTTCTCTTATGTGAGCGGACATGGTTATAACTAATACCATTCTGTGTACCATGGCATATTCCCCTTTTGTATGTTTGTTCGGATGCAGTTATGTTGTGTTTTTCTGATGTTAATCTGGTGAGCTATCTATAGCAGTTGGATGAACGCTGATTTAGTTAGTAACCCAGTATCTCTTTTTCTGCTGTATTCTAGAAACAATATGGGTGGAGGCACTGAATGGGACAACCGAATGATGGATTCCTTAAAAAAAAATGATCTTAGCAGTACGGAGGTCAAGGAGCAGTTTGTTGATCAGGTGCTCGATTCCTTGGTCAGCAGAAAGCTACCACATCTGGTACCTTCAAAAGTGTATCAACATTTCAACTTGATACTTGAGAGAAAGAGCTGACGGCCACAAACTATAATCTGGTCAAGATACTACATAAGTGTGTCAACGTTTGGACTTGATACGCATGCTTGACAAGTGAGTAAAGGAATCAGCTAGCGTTTGCAGAAGCAAGAGTCCTCCTTGTTTTCCTTCACTTCTATGGAATCCATTCAGGTACAAAACCTTCAGTCGATCAACTGCCATAATCGAATAAAGAAATGGGTAGAGTAATATGTACTCTACATAGGTACGTGTACTATTTTCGAAATCTATAATTTACATTCAATATTATAGAGATGGTAATTGAGACTACCGGATCAATTGATAACAAAGGTGATTATTTCTCTGAAATTTTATTTGAATTGGGAGAATTTGCATGCCTGCATAATGCTTAGCCAGACCTCAGTATGTAAGAATAAAAAGGAAAAGTTTTAGCTTTGCAGATTCTAGCCTATCACGGAGATGGGTAAACTTTTCTGCTATAGTCTACTTCGGAATGGAATTAGTACTCTCAGCTTGGCAGGGTTGTTAAGAGGAGAGACAATATCTCTTACCAAGTCAAGAGATATGAAAGCCGAACATTATCCCTATTTGCTGGTTGATTTGATAAGTCATTTCCAAGTTAATGAAATCCCTGTCTTGATCTTGAAGAGCTGTGCTAGGTGGCACACAGGAATGCGCATAACCACTACGTAAGGTCTAAGGCTAAAACCTATGATTCTGAACTCGTTTTGTTTTACCGGAACACTAGAAGCATCAGATGACGAATATGCTAAAGTGTATACTGCTGAGTTGGAAATGTATACACTAGTCTCCGTAAACGATCGAAATTGTACCACATTCTTGAATAACTATATTTTGATCACTAACCTTGGTTGTAAGTGTAAGTTAGTCAGGTAAATTATTTGCGTGTAAAGATGAGGCGATGGATGCTGGAATTAGAACGCTGATTGTGCCAACGACAGTGCGTCCGTTATGCAAAAACATACCCTGCGGTACTGAGTAAGTTAATTTACAATTCATCTCCTTCAATAATCATGCAAAGGTACTAAGGAACTCGCGTCAGGTACCAACCCCCATCTAGAAAGATGCCTTTACTGGTTGCATGTTTTATTTTGAGTTGTGTAAATCTCATGGAATAAGAATTGGTAAATTATATTAATCATCCTTATAATTATTAATCTACGTGACTATCATTGGGAAGTTACTTAGGTTAAACACCTTTACAGTGATGCTCTTTTGTGCTGAGAATTTCATCGACACGAGATAAGGATCATTTGTGATTATTAATTGTTGTACTCGTTGCTGATATGCACTAGCTCAAAGAAAGAGGTAAATCTTAAATAATTTTAAGGAAAGCACTTAAAATGTGGGGGACCTTTGGATATAGTCATACTTAGACGTGTTCTAGGCATTTTGGGCAATTGGGTTGCTTACGCAACATTGTTGCATATGCTTAGATCGTTGAATATTTTTATCAAAGCCTTAGAGTGTATTTTGGTGTATGATGTAGGGATCTGATTCTCGTAAGGTAAATCAAGACTCCCTTTTAATTCTTTGGCTAATGCACCTCAGTGTTCCCTAAAGGTAGACTCGACTTAGACTAATTTTGAGTCTTCTTGTAGAATCTCTTGTAGGAGTTCTAGAAATAAGCTGAAATCTGTGGATTAGAGAAGTAATTCAAAGATTATTTTGGCATATATTTTGACATGTCAAAATCACATGATTAGGCATTGATTGTATCATTGTGTAATGACACACAAGTGGATGTTTGAAAAAGGTATCTTGAAAGGTTAATCAGATATAGGAAAAACTACAAGATTTGGAGAAAATGGAGTGTACATGATGCAACCTGGTTTTACATATATATTTGTATAAGCTTAGATACTAATCTTATTGATTGCCTCTATTATAATATATCTTGTGATATGATAAACATGTTTTACATCTACTAATAAATCGGTGTTGTTTAAGATTTGACAGGAAACTATATTATGCGGTTGACGTGGTCTAAAGGATCAGTAGGTAACCAAAAGAATTTTTTTGGATATAGTTTCTGTCTAACTTGTTTAGTACGTGTTGTAAAACAGATGTGCATATCCGCGTTTTACCTGGGAAATCACAGGGATGCTCTGGCTATAGGACCAGAGATTGGAATGCATGAGGTACATATTTATTTCCAAATATGTGATATATATTACACTAACCTTAATTTTGAGGAAGCTTTAATGAATGTACTGTTGAATACAACATGTATTTTTTGTATGCTTTACAACCACCTATGAAATATGTGATATTTATGATTTGACTGAAAGACCAAGTTAGTTGATATGATCTAAAGGATCGAAAGGAACCAGAAGAAATTCTGAAGGAAATGGTCTTTGTCAAACTCGATGCGTTTAATGTGTGTTGTAAATGTGCAGTATATCAGGTGTGTACAAATACACTAGTATCTCAAAAGAATTACTGGGATGATCTGATCAGAGACTTGCGATACTTGAGGTACATCTTAAATTGTGTATGTGATACAAATTATACTGACCTTAAGAGATGTTGTTTCAGGCTATGAAAAATCTTAGCTTATGGGTGTACCCTCTTAAGGAGTGTGTCTATCTAAGGATGTCCTTAAAACAGACATGACAAAATTGATTTTTGAGAAATCAAAGTTTGTGCGCTTTAATTCAAGCACGAGAGGAAGCCGAATGGCTATTAAGATGCTTCTTAGAAGATATTCCTCTGTGACCGAAGCCTGTGGCCATCATTACAGAAACTCAATTGACTATGTGAGTCTAAAGTAAATGAGCAATGACAAAGTCTAGACATAATCAAAGAAGGCTAATTCGGTAAGACAACTATACTCTCTAACGAAGTAATTTTAGTTGACTCGTGAAGTCTAAAAGAGAGTCTCAGTAGACATGTGAAGTCAAAAGAGAACCTCATAAACTTAGTGAAGTCAATAGAAAAATTAGTGACCCTTTGACTAAAAGATTATCTAGAGAGATAGTTTGTAATTATACATCGAGGGGATGGGACTTAAGCTCATAAAATAAACTCGCCATGAAGGATACTCAACCTTGCTGACTGGAGATCCCAAGATCAAGGTTTCGAATGAGACAACTAATTTGTGGTTGGTAAAGGTAAACACTATCAGAGAATTATATTCTCCGTCCCTTCCCTATGGTGTAGATGTGATAGTGTGACTGCATGTGAAGGATGACTTTTAATAAGTCTTAATGAGTTCTATAGTTTCAATTTAATATTGAAGTGGGGTGTAGCAGTGAACACTCTTGATGGAACTCACCTATCTGAATGAGGAAGTGGGTCGCTTCCTATGAGAATATGAGATGATTCTCTAGAGCATTCTGAGAAACAAGATATGTCCAGGGCCAAAACGGACACAACGGCATGAGCTTGGCAGCAACCTTGGAGATATCATGCGTGGTTGTTATCGCGAGTTACACCAAATGTTAGACAGTTCAAGACATCGCGTTCACTGGCTAATAAGTAGTTCCGGTAACTACTCACTAAGCAAAGGTTCAAGACCTTATTGACACCTATGCCTATTCGTGAGATTTCCTGTTTTTCGCATTTTATCGTATTTTCATTCATGTAGGGGATTGTTGGAAAAATAAGTTTTTTATGTGAATAAAAATCAATAATAAAATTGTTTTTCAAAAAATAAAAAACACCTTCCAAATTTATCTCTTAGTTTTTACGAGATATGTTTACCTTATATATTTTGGATTTGGGTAAGGGTTTTATATAGATGAATCTCTCTTCTGTCCGTGTAGAGAACTTCTTCTTTGTCTTCTATGTTTGATACGAGGGTTTAAGTACTAGCGTTTCGTAAGTTTTCCGCTGCCAAGTTCTAAAAGGACAAGGTTTGAATGTGTTATTCAACCTTTGTTAAGATTGGTGTATCTTGGAGGCATATGTACCCGTAGGGCTATAACATCATCTTTTTCAGAGTGTAGCCGGGCATTCTTGTCTTAAGGACAGCATGTTGAACATGTGCCTCAATCTGCCATTACCAGTTTGTTTATTCATGGTGCTTAACAGGGATCGATGATTCAAGACATCGACAATCTTTCCGGATATGGGAGACGAGATAAGTATTCCTTATACTAATTTGTTTGATATATTATCGTTTTTAATTGTTATTCCCCAACACTTTTCAACACCTTGCTGCAAATACTGAATCAAGTCGTAACCTGCTGTGCTTCACTTGTTGTAGGCATCTACACATGTACGAATCATAAAATTCGCATCCTCACATTCAGTCATCTCAGGATGAAATCTCTTTCGTAGGTTCCCAATTGGGTCACCCCTACTAAAGAAAGGAAACCCACTATCTAACATCATCAGCACAGTAATTATAATCCCATCCATGTGACGTCGAGCTGCTAGATACCCTTTCACGCATAAGCTAAGAAACCTGTTCCATGTGTCACTTTTCATCACACCAAATGGATCGAGCAACTGAGTCATTTCATGGCTCAGCTTAAAGTGTGCACTTTCAAACCGCATATTACCTCCAGGTGAAATTTCAAAGATAAAACCAAAATCAATATGAACCATCCTCCCCACATTATCGAAAAGTAGATTCCCATTTTGTCGATCTTTTGGTTGAAGTAAAAGACTAGCAACTGCATAGCCTGCAGCACTGATAATGAAGTTATCACGAGCAGCTTCAAAACTGGGAGACCCAACAGTCCCAAAGTCTATGCAAGAGGTGAGAAAACAAAATAGATAATTACCGAAAGAAGCGCAACAGTTGATATATAACACCACCCAAAACGAATGACATCTTACCTTTCAATGCTGTAGAAATTGCAGAGGTGTAAATTATGATGTGCCAGCACGAGCACAGCCCATCCCTGCACGTGACCAAGCCCATACAATAACTGGCATTCGATTGGGAGTCTTCAGATATTCAAACAGAAAGCGAAAGGCACTTCTAGCAGCAGTGACATTATTATCCCCATTAAGTATGCCACCATTGCTGCTAATACGTATAATCTCCAAAAAAAGCAATCGCAAGTAGATATATTTCCTTCACTCTTGTGATTGAGCTCAGTGCTGCTACCTCAACTCGTCCTCCTAAAGTAGAAGAAAGAGCAGAAATTTGGGTTACTGCAGCTGTCTCATTGCCACTACCTCGAAGACTACCAGGATTGTGAAGAGCAGTAAGTTCCAACTCATCCTCAATCCATTTATCAGAGCTAACAGGGTTCTTTGAGAAATAAGCTGAACAGCTATACACCATTGGGCATTAAGTGTAGTTGTAATGGACTTTGTAGGAAGTTGATTTTTCTGAATGGGAGGTGCCAATCCAAAAAGAGCAATATAAAACTACAAGTTGCGAAACAACTTCAAAAGTGAAGGCTCAACATATGCTATCGGATCAAAATCAGAACATATTTTAGCAACAGCTAGAAGAAGAGGTCCCAACAAATCTGCTCCACTCCTTCCACTTTTGGACTTTGCAGCCGGCCCAACATCTGATCATAATGACAGCAAACGGAGACGATAGTCCGATCAAATAGACGCATTAAACGGAGACGATAGTCCAATCAAATAGACACATTAATGCGTCTATCATTTAATCAAACTATTCTTACAATCCTCGATACCTTTTTATATTCATCTTCTTATATCCTAATTTAAAGGGGATTCCCTGTAAAGTATGGTTTTGGAAGCTGAGAGGATGAGAAGTTTAAGTTATGAACCGCAACTGCAAAAGATACAACCATTTTAGGTCTAGGAAAAGTGGGTCTTTCAATCAAGGTTTTGGGATTGAGTAGTGTTTGTTCTAACAACATCACATCATCACATAGATTATGATCTACTTTCTCCATGAAGGAAGAAAACAATTTATTTTTTTCAAACCCTAGAGTCTACCTGTTTTTTGGGACCCACTCTGAACGCATACTCTTTCTACTCTAAATCCTAGGTAGTAATTCGGGATTCGGCATACATACGTAACGACAAACATACGAGTATTACATGGATTCGTAAAAGCCAAATTCAGTCAAAAATCCGGTCAACGAGTCATGGTTCGGCAACAGCTTAGAATGGAATACGTATGTGTATAATTCGTTTTAGAGACGTGAATTTGGTACTGAAAATTCTTCATACATAAAAACAATGATGAATTATGTGATTTTTAATTTAAATTAGTATATATATAGTTAAAACATATACAAGGTTTATCCCAAAAGAACTGTTGGTTCAATGGATTAGCACACTTGCTCGTGTGAAGGAGGTCGCGTGATCGACTCTTAGGTAAATACGTTTTGGAGAAACAAAACTGGGCTAACTATGTCCGTTCCCGGTAATAGGACAACCAGATTATAGATCCGACTTATTCGTGAACGCGTATAATACGCGCATTATTCGTGGAGGCCAGAAAACACGCGAACCTAGTACGTGGTTTCAATTGAACGGGCGCATTGTTCGTTCCCGACTAGTTCGTAAAAAATTGCGAATGATTTGACAAATTACTAACTAGGCTCTAAACCAGCTAGTATCTTACTGATACATCACCGTAAAATCTATACAGACCCAATACTAAATTCACACCCAAAAATGCAAATAAACTTCCGGTGTTTGTCTTCTATTGTTCATAGAGCTTTCGAAACAGCAGTGTCATGGCTGGAGGAACGAGTTTCTGAAACTGGCAATGAAGCTGAGATAAGGGAGGCTACCCTCTCTGCTCATACTTGTTTTCTCATAAAAAGCATGTGGCAGAGAGAGGAGCATCTTCGTGATATCTCTGTTAGTTTGTTGAGTCAACTTAAAGATAGGATTCCACAGGTTTTGTGGAATTCATCATGTTTGGATTCACTACTATTTCCTTGTGCACCACTAGTCAATGATCCTGCCTCAGTAGCTACAGTTCGTTCTTTATATCAGAAAGTTGTTCGGGAATGGATTACTAATGGGAAAAATACAGTTTAGTCCAAAATCCCATCCAAATATATTAGTTAGTCCAGACCCATTCAACTAGGTACAAATTAGTCCTTTTTTATTTGAAATATGGAAAGTACACAAATAACCTTTCTGATTTACAATTTAATCCAAATATTTACAATTTAGTCTAAAGTGACTCATCATGATGTCAACAATTTTATATAATACAAAAATATTTTAAAACAATTTATCTCCCAAACCGCTCGTCCAAAATTTACAAAACGAGTACCCATATGACTATATAATTTTTTATTTATTTTTTAATTTACACTAGTGTACAACTATGTACACATCTGCAAAAAATCCGATAAACCCAACATCCATGATAGCCAGACTGCTCTAGTCTGCACAGACTGAGAAAAATATTAAGCACACCAAGCTCTAGTTGGATAATATGAGGATTTGCAGAGGATGGTTTAGCAGTTAACCTGCATCAAAGACAAAACGATAAAACATAAGCGACCGCATCTTGAAAAAGAAGTGATTAACCTTTCACCAACAACCACATAAGAAACAAAGCAAGAAAACGATCAACATCTACACCTCTACAAAAACTAACAAAATCAAGCATCCATACCCACAGAATAGGTCATACATTAAGAATCAACATGAGTATAACTATGTGCACATTAAAAATCAACATTATACTCCCTCCGTCCCACTACTAGTTGACCTAGTAGTACAATTTCGAAATGATTTTTCTCTCAAACTATACCACGGATGTTAGTAAATTTTATATCATTGAAAAGCATTTTAAAACACCTACGTAACGAATATAAACATGAGTATCAAATGATATAAAATCAACTATTAATGGGACAAAATCTAAAAGTAAATAGGTCAACTAATAGTAGGACGGGGGAATTACAATTATGTATACATTAACGATCAACAGGTGTACAACTATGTGCACATTAACGATCAACGGGTGTACAACTATGTGCACATTGAAAATTAAAATGGGTACAATTATGTACACATTGAAAATCAACAAACATTAACAATTAAAAAAAAAATCAACGTGTTGTTACGTACAGTGTGTTGAGATCAACCTTAATTACCTCAACTATGTCTGACATGTTACTACAAAGAAACAAAAAAAATACCTCGAGTCAGGGAGCTAAGTCACACTATTTCTGATTCTCCTCATCGTATTTAGGTCCATAGAGGCTGATATCGATCACTGGACGGAGATCAATAAATATTTCAATTTCATAATCTGAAAGAAAATTATGATGATGCTTCTAATAATTACATTAACTATATAAGTATAAAAGTCAAACTATGAACGCTCCGATTAAACTGTCGTTTTGATTTGTGTTATGGCCGATACTTAATTTTTCTTCACTACCTAACTAAGATTGGTGATGATTATCTTCGACGTAGGAAGATAGACAATGTCTAAATGAAAATTACTAGTTTGATAGTTTTAGTTTCATAATCAATACAGAAATAAAGTACACCAATTGCAACTAGTATGATAAAATCGGGGCACTAAAAAGTACACTGCGTATAACTGGTGTACAAATAAGTACACCTCGTATATCCCCGGTACGATAAAAACAATGTACATAAAAATTCCACCAGTTTTTAGCCTTTCAAAAGATTATCTTCACAGATTTCACAAGGAAAGGAATAAAAGGTTAGAGGGGCTACAGGTGAAGAAGTTACCTTTCGAAACATCACCATAATGAGATGCAACTCGTTTTCTTAGTGCTGATATTGTTACCTAATAAACAAAATGTAACAAATCACGACAAGCTAAGATGGAATGATAGAAAATTTAAGAAAAATAAAGTCGAAAACTAAGCGTAATGGGGAAAATAACAGTGAGCATAAAATAGATTTTGCATATCCACAGATGAAAATAGCTCTCTATTAATTTACGAACTTTTCAAAAAGAGATTTTGCAACATATGTCAAATCTAAAATTTATGTGTTTGTGTTTCAAAAAGAGATTGTGCAACATATGTCAAATCTAAAATTTATGTGTTTGTGTTATATGGATATCATAAGATATAAAAAAATATCCATACACTTGTACCAGTCTCAAATAAGAAACCATGGGACTACTTACTAACCCGTTCTCGCAGCAAGCTCATTGTCTATGAAACCTGATGCATGGACATAGTTATCTTGACTCAACATTTGCACTCATTAACAATCAACACGTGCACAATTATGTGCATTCATGGACATAGTTATCATGTAAAATCATCAACAAATAAAAGATCTCAATTTTAAAACAGTCATAATAGTCTAAGCATAGTCGATAAGCAACTAAAAACCCTAAAGTATAAGGATAAAACAAAATCATAGTAGAGGAAATTAAAAGTGAATGAAAGATATAGCTAAAACATATCTAGAATTGAGATTTAGATGTAAGAGAAGAAGAAAAAACCCGATAAGAACGGTGAAGCAAGAAGAAGAAAAGCAAGAAAGAAAACCCCAAAAGTCATTGAAGTTGATTTCATGATTGGATCAATATAAAAGACAAGAAATGTTTTTGTTCTCGCGAAAATTCTCAGATCTAAATTTTTTAGACGCCCGTTCCCTCATTCTGAAAAATGAATAGGGTATTTAGGGTAATGTGAAAAGTGTGGTTTTATGGATCGGGAAATGTTTGGACTAACTCGTCCAAATTTTGGACTAAACTGTTTATGCCGGGGAATTTGGGATCTCCTAGTACAAGGCTTAAAGAGGCAGGACTAGAGTGTCTAAAGCCCAATAAATCTGAGACTAAACGTTAATTTCTACATTACTAATTCACTTTCATATGCTCCATGTACTAGCCAAGGTATTTTACAAGAAAAGATTTGTAAAGCAAACACGCGAGATAATACTCAGTACAATGCCGATGTGGTCTCTCTTTTATTAGAGATCCGTATTGGTACTGGAAAGAATTATGGGTGGATGGGTTTACGAGCTGCCAATATTCCTGCTGTTATGGTTGCTGCTGCTGCAGCTTCAGGAGGAGCAAACTTAAGATTGACTCGAGCTTTGATCTTCGAGGTGCTTCTCTCCACCAGGTTTAATGAAATGCTTCTTAAAAAATCTGTGGTGCAACTTAAACAATTTGTTAACACTTCCGAGAGAGGTGAAGCGGTGGATAAGTTATTGTTTCGTGAAGCATGATCTGGAGCAACTGCATTGTTACTATCAAATCTTGGTTCTGGTTCAAGATCAAACTTAGAAGGTTTTTCACAGATCCTACGACTTCTTTGCTGGTGTCCATCTTACATATCAACCCCCGACGCAATGGAGACTGGAATATTTATTTGGACATGGTTAGTCTCTGTTGCGCATCAATTGAGGTCTCTTGTCCTTGCAGAGCTTGTTATCATAAGAAGTTTCCTAGACATTAAGACCTTTGAAAAATTCTTTATCGTCCCCGAACTCCTTGTCGTCAACAGCCATTGGAACATAATTAGGTTCATGAAGATATGAGTCAATTCCAACAAACCTTCTTCACTGATGCCGAACCAGGGCCTTCTGAATTTAAGAGTCCTAAAAACAATAGCCTTTATTTTTTGTATCTCCTTTCTTGTTTCCTTCAACTCTTCAAGAACACCAGAAAACTTCTGAAGATTTGAAGGTACAACCCTTGGTTACCTTATTATCTACAACTCTACCACTCCCAAGGGTTATAATGGCATTCAATTGATGTGATGGTTTTGCACTTACTTCATCAACTCCTCTAGGGTTAGGTTATGTTTGACTAGGCAACCTACCTTTTTCTCTCAAAGACTCATTTATCAAACTAACCTGGATTTTTAACTCGGAAATAGCCTGAGAATTATCCTGGACCATCTTTTTATTTTCATCTAAACCTTGTATCATCGATTGATGAAACATTGCAGTTTGTTTGGTTAATAAGGCAAGAGATTCCTCTAGGATTAAAATTTTCTTATCAGATTGATTCTGAAACTGAGTTGATCCTGAAGGATTCTTAGTATAGCCGAAACCTAGAGGAGCATTCGAATTACTAAACTGACCTTGATTTTGGTCTTTAGACCATGATAGGTTCAAATGGTTTCTCAAACCAGGATTATAACTTTTTGAATATGGGTTAAATTTCTGATGGTTATCGAATCTAGTGTTATTATTATAAAGAGCATTGGCTTGCTCTTTAATAGTCTGGCCTTCCCAAAAAGGCTCTTCTCTACCACTAGTGTGACCCAATTCTAAAGCTTCTAACCTTTTAGCTATTGCTGCAATTTTAGCATCTGATTCAAAGCCTCCTTCGACCCTATTAATGTTTCCACTTCCTAGAAGAATTTTTTTCTTGGGTTCCCTACTATTTTCCCATTGCTAGGTTTTTTTGGCGATTTCATTCAAAAATTCCATCGCCGCATCAACAGTTTGGTTTTCAAACCCACCAGTGCACAGAGACTCAACCATGGTTGTTGTCGAATAATCTAAACCCTCATAAAGGATCTGAACTAGCCTAACCTTTTCTAAACCATGATGAGGACATTGGGCTAATAAATCATTGAACCTTTCCAAATACCTATACAACGATTCTCCCTCTTGCTGGGCAAATGTGCAGATTTGCGTCCTAATTGACGAAGTTTTGTGCCTAGGGAAAAACTTATTGAAAAAGGAAGATGTCAGTTGTTCATAGGTTTCAATTGACTTGGAAGTCAAACTATACAACCAAGATTTGGCTTTATCTTTCAGGGGAAAGGGGAATAGCCTAAGTTTTAAAGCATCATCATCAAGGCGTCTAATTTTTAGGGTACTACAAATTTCCTCAAAATCCCGAACATGGAAATGTTGTAGATAACCCAAGTTTACCTAATTTAGTGAGCTAAATATTTGCATGTGCACAGTTTTTATTGAGTTCTTGTATGCCTGAACGTGAGAGAGACGCTCTAGGATGGTTTATGCGTGAAAACAAAGCTAGTGTCTCTTGCAACAATTTCTTGGATGATTCTATATTTGGGTCAAGAGAAGCAAGATATTTAACTTGGACCCATGCTGCAGCTTGGTACACAGATAACTTCGCATTGATTCTATCTTTCAGTGCTTCCCCTTGTTCTTTGCAGTCACTCTTCCTTATCTTAAGGAAAATGACTGAAGTTTGGAGCTGCTTCTTGGCAACCACCCTAACTTGATCCAAATCTGCTGTTTTCATTGGGATTTTCTCAGCTATATGCCCTAACAACCTCAGAGCAATAAGATTCTTCTCCAAACACTCCACTGACTCCTCCTCAAACAAAGCAACCTGTTGTTTCAACGTAATTCTTGACATAATGCTGCCTCCATTAACCACTATACCTCTGGAATGCATCATCTCCCTAGGAGAATTAGGATTAACAACAACAAACTGTTCTAATAAATAACCAACCAATTTTTCAGCATCCTTTTGCAGAATTGGTGGAAAATACTGAGACGCACAAGTCAAAAAAAAAACCCTAGAAATCAAAGTTTCACCCCCAGAAGCATTAATAGCTGAAATCAAAATACCTCCAAAAAATTCTCTAACATCATCTCCAAAATCCATGCAATGTTCACAAGCTTTAACAACATAACTTAATAAATATGAATAGAATGACGTGATCGACTCAATATTATAAGATTGTGGCCAAAACGATGAACGAAATGAAAATGGAATTGATTGTAAAAACTTAAGAAGAAGTTATTTAGGTCGAGGTTCTGCTCCGTTAGGACACTTCGATATGAATCTGGAAATAGCAAGTACTGCATTAAGTTGAGATCTGGTAACTTTCATGCATGCATTAGAATGAGAACCTCCTACTGCTCCTGGTTGAGGACAACGATCACAAATCCATGAAAGTTTTGATTTAAACTGAGAGGGGTTTTGAACTATTAGGTCACAAAGTTCGATTAAAGCTTCCATAGATGAAGATCAAAAGATCAAAGATCGAATAAAATTTTATTGATTTTTTCTCTAGGGTTTTACAAAACGATTTTTGTGCATTTTGTTTCTTCTCAAGTAACAAAGGTTTATGACTCGTATTTATAAGCTTAGAAAATAATCTAGAATTTGCCTTGAAATAGAAGTCCTGAATAGTTGCGCGCTCGGATACCTTCTACGAAAGAAGAAGTCAAAAGCAATATTTTGCTGTCGACTTCTTTTTTTGTGTGTGCTTTTAGTGACATGTTATTTTCTATAGAGCCTATGCAATAGAATTAATTGTAAAATTCTAATGGTAACTTTTCCTTTTAATTAAAAGCTGCACCATACGAAAGCTGAATAAGAAACAACCGGAAAGCTGCAAAAGTTCCAGAGAAAAAGACCAAATCCAAGCCGGACTGAGACAAACCTTATGCCAAAATTACACCAAAATGAAAAGCGCAGAGTAAATCAACGACCCTCCTGATACAGGTCCGAATAGACATTACAAGTTTACAACCACTCCAAATCAAACACAAGTCCGAATTAGTTAACGGACTAACTGACAAACCGCCTGTCTGAACTAACAACATGACAAATTTAAACGGCACTCCGGTTACAGCAGTTACTACACTGTGTATACATCTCTCTTATTTTCATTGTTCTTCTCAGGAGTTTCTTTCTCCGCCTCAACTCCTGGACGATGAATACCAGGTATGTTATAAAAAGGCGAGTTTAGTGGTTCACTTGACCAGGTAAAGATGGTTTCAGTTTGGGTAATTCTCTGGATGATAACCAAACCTTGGGAATTCACTAACCTGTACACAGTACATCCAGAACGAATATGGTAATTAACGAGATCAGCTAACAAAGCGTCAAAGTCACTTTCTTTGTTATTTCCCAAAGAGAGACATCTATTTAAACGGAATCCTACATACTTCAAGAGTGATCCGTGAATAGGGCCACTATTAAGTTCTCCCAAATACCTGAATATGGAAAAACCACTGTATATTTTATCCCCGGAATTAGCAATATATACCTTAGGATTTTGATGCCACGACAACATGATTGCTGATCAGTGAGAAATTTAGGAATAGGAATGGAAATAAAATGGTAATTCAAGGATATAGAGATTTTCTTAATATCCCCTGATTGATCAGTTGTATCACTAAGTGAAGGAATCAAAATCCGAAAGAAAAGAGAGTGAAAAAATATTTGATGGCTCCTTAACGAAATCAAACACTGTATATATAGGAAATTTGTTCAGTAGCTCACCAACCACGATGAAGTTCGCATCCACAACGTCCATTGAGAGAATTTATGTGTTCACACTTCATATGAACAATTTTTACAAGAAGTTTTTGATGAGTAACTCACCCAACGGCTAACCGTGATAAGTGCCACTATCCCCATGGGCCATGAGTAATCTTATTCTACGTCCACTTAAGAGGATGTGGGTCTGTTTTAGTCACCTAATTTTTTTCATAATTACCTTCATATCCTAAGAAACAATACAACATCATAAGTCATAACTTTTTTTTTTCCCGAAGAAAATGTTATATTAAAAGAGAAAAGAGTATACAAACTGATCAGTCATTCACGAGTGCTTTCCAATTGCTCCAAACCAAACTAGGCGGAATAAAATTAAAGTATTGGAATAAAAAAAAGTACAACTGTACAACTAAATGTTTTACTACATCAATGATCCCATTAGTGTTTTTCGGACGACCACCAAAAACTCTTCCATCATAAGTCATAACTAGTAGTCCTTGTTATAAACCTTTGGTTTCTTGCCATCCCCATGCCATAGGAAGTTACACACGATCGCATATTTTATCTTAGCTTGTCGGATAAGTAATGCTTTTGTATATTTAGGTTACGGCTTCAAATAAATCCAAGTCTTTTTTCCCGCATAGAGGAGTCACAAAAACAATATCCTCAAAATTTTTATCATTTTTAGTGAAGCTAATTATTATTTTCAGAAACGAAGCCAATTAATTGATATACAAAGACAAAACATCGGCACCATAATCAGAGCATGCGACTTTCAAGCTTTCACGACACAAGGAAAATTCCAAGTAAAGTGGCAGATTTTACATTACTACGAAAGATTTGGGTGACGGGTAAAATTTAAAATTTGGTTACCATAATAACTGAAACGATAATAGCGAATCAGTTCGAAAAACTGCGACACTAGTCACTTGGGGAGGCATCACTCAGCCTGCAGCCTCATGCAAGAGGTGAGAAATTGCATCTTACCTTTCAATGCGGTAAAAATTTTATGGATTCAAACAGAGCCTACAAAGAAGATAGTGAATTATGCATTAGTTTCTCTCTTACACAAAATTTCCACTCAAGACTCTCCCCAGCGAAGGAATTTCAAACTAGCCAGTCGATGCCCACTTTGTCTCTCTCACTGTGAATCCACAGAACACTTGCTCTTAAACTGTCATTTTGCTCGCAAGGTGTGGTCACTTATTCTCCCTAGCCATTTACCTTGGACCCCTCCATTATCAGTTCTGCAGTTGGCGCAAACTTGGTCCGGTAATGGCATCTCAGGGCCTGCTAAATTGATTTGGGACTTGGTTCCTGCCGCTGTTCTCTGGGCGATTTGGAATGAGAGCAACGTAAGATTTTTCAGGAAAAATCCCAGTCATATTTTCAAGTAAGTGTCGATGTCAAAGCGTCCATTCTTGCATGGAGTTTAGCCTTCAAAAGAAACTTTTACTTCAGGTTAGACTACTACATCTTCTCCTGGGATAATATTTTTCATTAACACATAGTTGTAGTATCATTGTTTCTTTCACTTCCAATTCATTATGATTGGAATGTTTCCCCTTGTCTCTTTTCATACTTGAGTTTTCCTTTTTGCTTGTAGCTTATGCTTGTAATTTTTTCTCCTCTATTCAATAAATCTCTTCTTTCTCGATCAAAAAAAAAGTTTATCTCTTACACGAGATACGTCTCGGTACTTATATATCCCCATTCCCCAGTATGTTAATCATTTTAATCATTTTCGGTTCAATAATTGCTTCAGTTAACTAAGCGCACCAACTAAGTTTTTCATTGTTTTCAAAAGAAAAACATAACCTAATAAAGAATTCACCAATTGCATACTGGCCTTAGGTCAACAATTATTCTTCCCATCAGCATTACTGAGTTCATTAGGTGTTACTAACTAATTTAGTATAATCTTTTTCTTCTTTTTTTCTTTTTGAAGCATAATCTAGTATAATCTATGCAAATCATGGTGCAAGACACGCTGATAAGTACTGATTAGATTCCCTTGTTGGTAACTTTTTCTTGCCATTGGCTTTCATTTGATGCATGTTGGAGGTAGAAAAAGATAAATGCCATAACCATTGGGTAAAAGATAAATGCCATAACCATGGGTGCTACAATAGGTTGAGTTTCTTGTAGTGTATCCCATTTTAGTCTTTGTTCCTATCCTCTACTCATCTGATCATCTTAGTTTAATTAGTTTTTTTTTTTTTTTATGGACAGTTTAATTAGTTGGTGATGCAAATATTATGGCTTCACGAGAGTATGAGACAAACTCTCAGCAACCACTACGTATATTTATTTTTTTATTTTAAGTATGAAACTAGATTTGTGCCCGTGCGCATTTTTTAACCATATTTTTGATTTGGTGTGTGCAGGTCTTCGTCCCACCCCGTGACGACGCATTTTTGATTTGGTGTGCGCGGGCTTCACCTTGCCCCGTGGCGACACGTTTTTGAATTGGTGTGTGCGGGGCTTAGCCCCGCCCCGTGGCGATGTATCTTTGATTTGTATGCACGGGGTTTCGTCCCGTCCCGTGGCGACGCGTTTTTAATTTGGTGTGCGCGGGGCTTCACCCTGCCCGTGTCGATGCATGGTACTTTGCTTCCTCAATGGCTGATTTTGCGAGTTTCAACTGATTTCTCAGCTAACCTTTGTCACCAGTAATCATAAATTCATCGCTAATGGCTGCAATGACAATACTCTGCGTCTCAACCATTTTCTCTTGCTCGATGATAGAATGTGGTAAACAACCAGAATTATAATACTGAAACAATAATCAGAGGGACGGGATTATCCAATGGTGATTCTTGTCTAATTAAAAGATAAAACACAATAATTAGATAAAATAGTAATGTATGGTCAAGAAAGATTATATATTGTATGGTTGCCTAAGAAGGAATTTTATCGAGTCCCGCTATTGTACACCACACCAAATCAAGTAGCAGTTCATACAATACAATACAGCATCCGTATAAATCAATGGTTTTTACCTTGCTGACGTGACAATAATTATTCGGCTCCTCCAAAGCCAAGGCAAGCCAAATTCAATTAATTTCTTCTTGGAACATCTTCTTCTAGAGCCCGACACATTACTATCCCCTGATCAAGTATATAGTAAAATCATATGATCGTTCTCTTCTTTCCTTTCTAACTTATAAGCGCACAACCAATAAGTGATCCAGTATCATATAATACGCATGATGTCAATCGGTTTCTCAATTATTTTTTTTTTTTTTTTTGATGATTATGCGAAGACCAAAATTTTGTGTTAAAATATTAGTAGACAAAAAAATTAAGCATACTTTGTTTTTCTCTTAATGATATCTTATTTTGATCAATCAAAATTTGTAGTTTTTATAGCAGTGCTCGATCTGATCAACTAATATTAAGCATACTTTGTCAAGCGATCCCGCCCCTTTGTTTTAAACATAGATTAGGAAAGGTTTGACGGAAGTATTGTCCAATTGAAACGGTGTGACTAACGTACATCTAAATATTGGTTTGACTAACGTACAGTTAAATATTGATGTAAACACAGTGTAACAAAGTTATTTAGGTTAAAACTCTGACAGAAGTGTTGTCCACCTACTTTTTTGTGGACACCGTTACTAACGAAAAGTTAAGTACTTGATGTGAGAGCTTATTTTGTCAAGGCCTTTAAAGGAGAAGATATCAACATACCGATCAGGAGCAGTAATTTATTATTCTAAGCTCAAGAACCAGCACTAGATGAGGAATCATCAGCCAGCTAATAGCTTCCCCCCCACCCCCACCCACCTTATGCAAGAGGTGCAAAATAAAATATGTACATTGTTACGCGCCCTGTGGGAGTTTGGGCTCTATCCAGAACAGGTAAAATTGATTTAAAAAAAACTAGGTGATGTGTGTGTCTATCTATATTTCTGTTTACTTGTAGATTGGGTTATATTTCTTGCTTTAGCAGCTCCTCTATTTTCTAAGCATCAGCTACTTGATTTGCTTCTCCTAATGAGTGATAAGAATTTGATATAGTAGGTTGTGGATGTCTCCGATGAGGTGATATAAGTGACATGGATAGGTCGAGGTTGCTTGGTGAGATGATAACCAGTTGACGTTGGTGAATCTATTTCTAGGTGCAATGGGATGGGTTGATTTGCCAGAAAAACATGTAATTGTTGAAAGAACGCAAGTGCTGATACATAACTCCATCCACAATGAGTGACATCTTACTTTTCTGTAGTCTATGCAGTAGAAATTGTAAAATGCTAAACGATAATTGTAAATTTGTAATAAAAAGCTCCATTGTTGTTTAGGGAAAGTAACGTGATATGGAAGCCGAATAAGAAGTAATGTAAAAGCTCTAAAAGTTTCAAAGAAAGATCAATCCATAGCTGGACGGAAACAATCAAACAAACCTTATGCAAAAATAAGAGCACAAAAAAAGAAAAACAGTGTGTAAAATAACGATCGAAGAAGAACATGGATATTAATGAAAGGTATTCTCAACGTCAACCTAATCTTAGATGAGAATTTAAGTTTCAAATTGTACTTGAGAGATCCGTAAAACAAAGGTGTGCCGAGAAGCATATAAAATTACAGGTTAACAACAACTATTACATTTGGTCCACCGCTGGAAGCCAAACAGGCAATATTAATTTCGAATCATCTAAGACCTGATACAAGTCCGAATAGACATTACAACCACTCAAAATGAAGCATAAACAACATAAAAAAAAAGAAAAAAGACTGACATAAATCTTCTCCTTTAAAGGCCTTGACAAAATAAGTTTCTACGTTCAACGGTGATGAAACCCTCGCTTCCTATTGTCCAAAATAGGCCTTTTCTAATGTAGAAGCTATGGTAATGACACTTGGCGAAACTCTATTGGTCGAAATATTAAAATTTAGGTTATACTTTATTTATTTTAAGTATTTAACTGGCCGTTAGTAACACCGTCTGCCTAATGGTGGGTAGACAATACTTCTGTCAAAATTACACCTAACTAATTTGGTTACACTTCGCTTACACAAGATACTTAACTGGACGTTAGTAACGCCGTTTAATGTAGACAATACTTACGTCAAAATCTAAACCTAAAGCTAGCTGAGTTACCAACATATACCGCAAATTTATGTTTAACTTTAACTTAGAACGTGATTAATTTGGTCGGTTAGGATATAGGAGAACATTTGGAAACCGTGTTAATAAAGGAAACTGGATATCGTGTAAGTAAAATATAGTACACATTCTTTTTATGGGTAGGATTCCAAGTTTAACTATAGTATACGATTCGCTCCTATAATTGGTTTTTAATTTTTTTTATTTCTTCCTATATATCTCCATTCTAAACCATGATGAAACTGTTCTTCCGGTGCATCCTGGAGCTTTTTCGTTGAGGTACCATACTGTTTAAGGTAACCAATTTAAATTGGTTTTGGTATGTATTTGCCCAATTTAATTGCGTCATGTTGCCGATCATAACAAATTGCTTCCTGTTCAATATCTCTCAATGCTCACAAAAATTTAGTTGCATCCTGCTCACAATTTTTTCACGTTATTTAATGCTTGCGCAATCGAAACCACACCGTGTGTTGGTGAGATTTTCAATCGAACACTTTTTATGCTTCTTCTTCTTTATTTGTTTTTATTTTATTGGTTTGGGTGATGATGCTGGTGTTTAGGTAAGTTGATTTTGGTTTAATCTCAGCATTCACTACATTATTCTTTTTGTTACTGTTACGATCATTGTGGGGTGTGCTCTCCAATAGGAAAGGGAATGTATCGGGCAGTTCATATACTCGGCGAGAAAGCTTTTATTTTGGGTCCAAGGGAGAAGGTAATTAGTTACGTTACGTGATATGTCTTGGATCATAGTATAATAGTTGTGCATGTGATTTTGTTTTTCCAATACACATAGATTACGTAGATTGGATTTTTCGCAACATTGAGGTTAGTATCTTAGACTTAGGTTTCAATACAACATGACTGTGTACACTGTGCAATGTGCATCACAGGAGATGACGGCGATTGATTGATTGATTGATTAAGGTATGGAATTTGGTTTTCTAGGGGGTTTTATACATTACTAGTAAGTAATCCGTGCTACGCACCGGGGCCTATGGGATCAGCTCATTTAGTGTGGCGGGGCTGCGCCCCACGCCCGTGGTTAAATGCGTTAGACTATTTTTGAACAATATTTGATTAGTTTGATTTTCTAAAGGGTTAGGAAGTCTGATACCCTTTAGGTATCTAATGATTTGATGATATAAAGTTTATATTATAAACCTAAATTCATGTATTAATTTTATAGGCGGATATTAAAATAATCAAAAAGAAGTTGACTCCATAAATTTTGGAGTTAAAATAAATAAATTTTATACACCTATGAATATTTGCAATCAAACATAATTACACTTTTTTTTGTCAAACCTTTTTTTTAATTAACAAATTATCCTATGCAACGATTTTATCTGTAAAAGTTTTCGAAGATATATACCATATGCAAATTTGTGAAATGAAAATTTTAAAACAAAACTAAACAAAAAGAAATGTGAAATGCTAGAAGTGCACATGCAGCGTTACTGCAGCTTTATTAATGTCGAGATTTAGAAGTCGATCAATGTAACAGTACTATGTTGAGTCCAGTTGGCAATGCCATCATTTTTGTTACTTTAATATTTATATTGCTATCTATATCCACTTTAGCCATTTGTCTCATTGATGTTAATTTACCATTGTCGTTACTGTTGTATACTATGAGTTAGAGAAAGTAACTGTCACAAAGCATGTACTACTTTAGTTACATTTGTCTTATAACATGTAATAAGAAATAGATAGATATTTATAACTTAACATTTATACTTGTTATCAAAGAATTATTGCAATTAATATGACTGCACATCTATTGTGCCATGACTCACCATTTCATAAGGACAACATCAAAATTTGAAATCACTTGATGTAACCCATGCTACACATCGAGAGTGATGGAAATTAGCCCCCATATAGGCACCAGTACTAAAGAAGATTTTTGATTGACAACATCATTGTGTCTACGCGACAGTTGTATTTTATGGATTAATAGTCGGAACCAGCCTCACCAGTTACTATTTAAGATTTCTGAGAGCAAGAACCTGTCCTTAAAATAAAAATAAACTCAAAATGATAAAATTATCGGACTCTGCTACTTATTGGGTCCTACTGGAACTATTATTATTGCTGACCACTGTGTCTCCACCTGTGATATCCATTTCTTATTTTGTCATTCTTTCTTAGTCACCTAACTTAGGTTTTGAACTTCATCCTTCAATATATTACCATTCTCATATAATTCAACTAATGGAGGCATGTCATCATTGCTGTCAATTTGATCACCATATCTTCCTTAAACGATCTTTATAGCTATTCTTTGTCAGTAGTGTGCACTCTGCTTCCCGTAGAGATTATTGTTAGTGTTAGAATATGGCCATCCAACTCAAAACCAATTGGCAATGAGTGGAGAGGCCCAAATGATTACAAACCGCAGGATCTTAGATAACCTAGACAATGTGGGACTAATAATCTCAACACGCCCCCTCACGTGTAGCCTCGTTGGGTCTAACACGTGGACAATAGATCGGGTGACGCGGAGCAAAGGTGCAGTCAAAATGACTCGACACAAATAGCATGCTCTGATACCATGTTAGAATATGGGCATCCAACTCAAAACCAATTGGAAATGAGTGGAGAGGCCCTAAGGATTATAAACCGCAGGATCTTAGATAACCCAGACAATGTGGGACTAATAATCTCAACAGTTAGATATCTCTACTCATGAATTTATGATGATCTTGCATATTCTGGAGTGGAAGTTAACGCAAATGAGTCAAAATTGGTTTTAGTTTATGGGTCATCGTAATTTATATTATAATTCCGTAAATTATAGATGGTTTCATACATTACTAAACGGTAAATTATTCTGGATTGTGATGGTTGCCCTTATTCTTATTGGAAGAAACCCCTTGGATTTATGATCCCAAAGTGTAGCTATTTAAATTGATTAACAAATATTCTTTCTAATTTTAGGTTAAAATGAAAAAGTGATAGTATAGTATATCATAATACAGACATAAATAACAATTAAAACATGAGAAAAATACATACCGACATAAAGATACAAAAACATTTTATGTCAGGCATTCAAGAATACACAACAAATTTCTGCAAGAAGATATGAGAGCCATAACTTGATGAGCACCCCTTTACTCTTATCGATTCCATGGGTGCCATTTACTTATTTACCTACAAATTTTATATTAGTTACAGTGAGTTCATCTTGTTGACGACCTCTGAACCTTGTGTCTTAAACATAAAGAGGATATTGTTGGCTTCCCTTGGAGGCCGGCACAGTATGCTAGTTGCAGCCACTTATTAAACTGTTAATTAAGTCACACATCCTTTTTCCACTAAGAGAATTTGGTAGCTTAAGATAGGTGATCGAATTGCCACCAATTCCTTTCCATCACCCGTGTAGTATGTAAATGTGACAGGTATAGGTAGTCTATATCCACCTAGATTTTTCCCATTAAAACTTGGTAAATATTTAAGAGGGGAGATTAGACATGACTGAAAAGAAAAAATCAACTTTCCCTGACTATATAAGCCTATGAATATGTCAAAATATCCCAGTGTGAGCTCTAATCCAATTTCGAGGAATCATCTCAATAATTAGACTCTTCCTTTCCACTTAAAATTAGATACCATACATTTACATAAGGGTATAATTGTAGTTCACAAAAATTAGACTCTTCCTTTCCACTTAAAATTAGATACCATACATTTACATAAGGGTATAATTGTAGTTCACAAAAAGTACTTGCTCTGTGAATTAATCCAGTGAAATACAAAGTTGGCAAGCAGCAAAAATGGTGACATTTAAGACTCAAAGTGAGATACTTTCTAATTAACACAGTTCGGATAACACTCACGAAAAGAGAAGAGTTTATCGCAATTTACGATGGGGGTTATATTATCAAATTTTTTAGGCAGGGTATCATCACTCAAGCTTTTTCTCTTTACCTTCTTCATGAAGTTTGAAGTCTTAAACTGGATATTGTCTTTGATAAAACTCCGACATCAGAAGGTAAGGATTGGCAGAAACCATAGATTTTTCAGAGCATCGTCAGAGCAAATCCCTTCAACAGGTAATCTTAACCTCTTCAATATGAAAAGACCTGGATGACCTTGTTTGATTCTTAGCCAGCTCAGTATTTATATTTTTTATACCTAGTCTATATTGTCCCTCCTTTAACTTCTATTAATTCTCGTAACTCCGTCTCGAAGAATGGTACAACTTTCCAAGTTGATATTTCTTCCGGGCATAATATATGATATCCACGAACACATTGGAGTTTCCTAGTCGTTGGATCCAAGACCTATTCAACCTTGTCTGTCATACTTTCAACTCTACTACACCTATTGCATGTGCGTCCTGGAGCTCCTTTAATTCCTGCAATAAAACGAAAAATCATGTGATTTCCCAGTACCAATTCTATGATCTCCATTATTATAATTAATAATTTCATTCAGCCAAAAAATGCAGAATTGGAGACTCAAATGACATACAATATAAAAGTGACCATGTTCACGTAGTAAGTAACACGCAACTAAGAATACATATAGGGTAGCTTTTGACGTCAAAAGACGATTTTGAAGCTAAGTGGTATATCTTGAAATGAATTCCATGAAGCTAGCTGTTGATACTGAATTCGTCCGCACGTATGGTTAAATAAGACATAAAAAAATAGGTCTAAAATAATAAGAATATCGATAGTTCAACACTCACAATATGTGATTTCTTCTTAAATATCATATCGAAGATTTGGAAGAATCACAACTAAGTAACTCCTTTGACATTTATTAGAATATACCAAAAATTACATGTTACATATAGTAACCATACGTGCAGAAGAATTCGGTAGCAACAGCTGTATGCTTATACACTTGGAATGATCTCTCAAGATTCTCAACGGAGGATTCTGTCGACCAACAACATAACCCTTGGTTTGTCGTGGCCACAATTTTGGATAGAACCATATTTTTCGAAGTTTCTATTCCGATTTCCTAGGTAATTTAGAATCACGTTTGTAACGTACTTGTGAACGTAACCAACCCATTTCAGTTCCGGGCAATAGTAGAGTGCGTACTTTAGCCCGAACTTGGTGTGATTGTAGTGCTAGCCTATAAAAATCAAATCACAAACTTAGATACTGATACATACAATAAAAAACTTAGATGTAAAAACTCAATCTAAAATCCTTAGAATCTTAAATTGAAGATTAAAATTTTTGGTGCCTGAACATCTTCGTAATTACACTTGAGATTTTAAATGTTTTCTTTCTACTTAAAAATATGAAGAAAACTCAAAACCATTTTAAATCTAAAATAAAAAAGCAGAACCACACAGAAATTGAGACTAACGGTCTTCCCAATTAGAGTTTCAGTCTAATTAATGGCCAGTTTGTTTCACTCTACAGACTGCCTTAGGCCTCCTAATGTCAACAATATGGACATAAGGAATTTAACAGATGCTTTCTCCTGCAACATTTATAAATCACCACCGGTGCAGCCATACGAAATCCAAAAATCTACACATCAATAAATGATGGGTCGCTATGAACCCCGAAAAATCTAAGTTTTGCAATCTATAAAATTGACGGCGCTAGATAGAAACTATGACCTGAAAGACAAAAGAAAAAGAACAGAAAATTATGACTACTAAATTCTCATAATCCGTAAGTTTGGGCTGTGATTCAAGAAATTGTCACATAAACTTCATATGAAAACTAAATTATAAAATATGCACAGAAATATATAGCATATAGCATTAGTTTAATTGTTCCATGCACCCCCTTCGTCGGATTTGTACGTTAAACACAAACAACTTTGTTGAGGACAAAAAATTACTACAAATAAACCACAGCCACCACCGAAACCAAAACCCAAAACTACAACCACTGCACCACCACACAACTAAAACCTCACATATGGTTTTTGTGGAGATGTTTCGATGATGTGTTGTTGGTTTTGGCGGCGATCGTGGTGGTGATCTACTGGTGTCTGTTTGATGTTAGTGGTAGAGGTGGTTGGCAGTTTTTTGGCGGCGATCGTGGTTTTTGTGGAGATGTTTCGATGATGTGTTGTTGGTTTTGGCGGAGATCGTGGTGGTGATCTACTGGTGTCTGTTTGATGTTAGTGGTGGAGGTGGTTGGCAGTGCTAAGCAATAAAAGAGTCAAACTTTGGATATGGGTTGTGAGACATATAAATGAAATTAGATTTCTCCATAATTAGGATTTTACATATTCAAGGATTTTTTGATCAATGAGTGAAATTGGAAATAAAGAGAAACGTACAGTAAGAAGATCCTTTAATTCAATCTAAAGTTCTCGTATGTTATGATTGACAACATCTTGCTGAGAATTTCATAAGAAACTGAGGTTCAGAGCAGTCCTAACTTACGCAATAAAGAAACTGGAGTAGGATTTCAAGAAAAAGTACCTTATTGCAGCTCGATCTCCATCACCTTACAGATTACACGTGATCTAGCAATGAAACGGCATTCTCTTTACCACTTTTTACCAAGTTCTTTTAGAGGTTTCGTTAACCTTAATGCATGATAATTAGCCCTTTGTAACTCTTCATAAAGACTGCTGGAAAGCCTATAGCTGAAAATGACCATGCGCTGGGTACCTGTCAGAACAAAACAAAACTTTTACTTCCAAAACACCTGTTAAACTCCTCAATAACCTTAAATCCCACCTATTATATTTCAAAAGATTCCAAAAATGACGCGTATACTTGAGAATCAATAGATAAAACTTATCTAAAAGGAAATACTAAATTCTACTCCATTTATACGACTAAAAGTAATCAACAAACCCTCAAACCATCGAAAAGATCTGATTTGAGGTGGGTTTTCTTATCTGAATGTCTCTGAAATGAGGCAGAAAAAAAAACACTGCCAAGACAACGTATTATACATGAACCCAGATGCAGCTGAAAATGGACATCAAGATCAACCGATTGACCTATAATATTAACTTATTCAACATTATGCATTCTAGCATTTAAGCTCTGGAGACTTTCGTCGAAAATAAATTTGAACCTAGCCTACTCATATAATCATATAACAATGCCATATGTGGGAGTCGAACCACACATATACATGGTTGAATACCATCTGCTCTTCCATTTGAGCTAAGACAGCAAGTGTTGTTTTCTAATGTAAGTGGGTTTTAATATAATGACACTTCAAGTGCGCATATAGAGAACA
This sequence comes from Papaver atlanticum, assembly GCA_023531105.1. Taxonomy (NCBI): domain Eukaryota; kingdom Viridiplantae; phylum Streptophyta; class Magnoliopsida; order Ranunculales; family Papaveraceae; genus Papaver; species Papaver atlanticum. Next base: position 20,916 of record JAJJMB010002913.1, on the reverse strand, counting down.
AAAAAGAATCTATTTGATCCCTGCTTCATAAGGATAAAAGGGGAAAGGGATAGAGCCGCTGAGAACTTCTGCTTGTCATCTACATACAATAAAATCCAAAGATGAAAAATAATAAATCCCAGTTATTAAAAGTTACTACATCTTTTGGTATCGAATTCATAGAGAAAACATATATTATGCCTCAACTTTTCACCTGGGTACAGGGTATATCTCAAAAACTGATTACATTAACGCATAGCTAAATATACAGGAAGGCTTAATTATGGTTGCATTAGCAATGAATCAAGATTATGAATTTACTAATTATAGAAGAGATTTAAGGAAAAATAGAATAGATTTAAGGAAAAAGATTGTTACCTGAGTTAGTATTTGAAATGTATTTAATAAATGGCAAGCTAAGATACATTATAGACAAATATGCCTAAGTTATTCCTAAGCAGGTACTTTCCAGCTCAAAATTGGGACTCAAAATAAACTTTCCATTCAGCCGTAGTCTATGTTGATTTAAGGTTACTGAGGAGGACCTTTTCATGATAATTTCCTCATAATTGGTACTCAAAATAGACAACAATACACTACAGGTTAAGGTTACTCAAAATTGGGACTCAAAATAGACTATTCATGATAATTTCCTCTCGATCGTCAGTCATCAACATGCGAAGACAGAACTTCTAAGGAACATGTAAATGTTAAATGTTATTAATAGGATTTAAATGATGACATTTTCAATGTTAAATGTTATTGACACAATGTCTGTTAATAAGCTCTACATGCTTAGAAAGAATAACTTAATACAATACAAAACTGACTGAACTTATGGGTATAACTGATGGGTATTTGAAATTTGCTAACCAAATTGATAATAGCATATTCACATAATTATATAATTAAAAAGAAGACTTAACCTTTTGGATATAGTCTCTGAAATTGGCAATTTAACTACAATTTTGGCTACATCATTTAGTCCTGTAGATATCCGAAAATTGTACAGAATGTATTAAAGATTTTGGAAACAAAGACTCAAGGTTTAAAGAACGGCAAACCGGAGAAAGGAGGAACACCCACTTGAGCACCTAGATGAAGTAATGCATTTCTTCTACTGCTCTTACTAATCTCACATATTCTAATCTGTAATCAAATTCTCCATTAATTGCAAATATATAGAAACTTTACATCCGAAGCCGATATAATCACGGGAAACAGACAAACGGCTGAGAAACAATGTTTATTGTTGACATAATTTTCAAAAACTGTGCTAATCCGTACCTTTTTTGCTTGTCAAGATTGTGTTTAACCGATAATACCCAATATTCAAATCACCTTTTTCTCACCTGAAATGAAAAGAACAATATCAAATAATATAGCGAACCTTTCCTAGTCTTAGTTTAAATATAGATATATACTTCTTCTAGCAGTTCCTAGATTTTCTAGCTAAAATATACTGAACGGGTATGGCAAAATTAAAAACTTGTTTCTGAAAATATACCCGTGCAAAAAATAAATAAAAAAAATAATGCATTTGGGAGAATGGCCGAAAGTCCATCATGTGCAGGTCATCCAATATTACCAATTGCATCTAAACATCCAATTAGAACACAAATTCCATGTATGAGTTATACAAATAAATTAAGATGTTGAGTTAGCAAATTGACAAACAACATCCAGATCTGTGACAGTCACATACATCAAACAGAAGTCGACATGGTAAAATAGTTTTCTCTTCCTTCCGCATGGTAACCACATTGCTTTTGGAATGGTATGGCAGAAGTCGGTGATACATCAAACAGACTATAAGTCACTATAATTGCCATTTGTGCTTTTTGACCAAGATGCAGTAGAAAAATCCATATTGGACCCTGTAACTGCCTGCATATGACATTATAAATGCCTCGCTAAAAAATGTCTGCCCACTGACACTTTGTGGCTTAGAAGTTAGAAATTATCAGTGCTTGTGATTCAACAAAGCACGAATAAGTGATGTGTAAAATGCTTAAAAAAGTTAAAATCAACACCCAATGCGTAAAATGCTTCAAAAACTAATACACAATGGGATAAAAACTAATACACAATGAAGCTTATAGCAACAATAATATGAAAATATATGAAACTCATAAACTGTAGATCAGAGTGAAATAAGTTGTCTGTGATCCATGTTCTTTGTGTGTATAACAAAGGCTCGGTATGTCCATCATGGCTAATGACTCCCTCAAGAGCTAATGACAGGATGATTGGGGGTATATCAACAGCGTAACAGTAAAACGACATACTATGGAAAGCGTCAAAGAGAAATCTAGACGCCGATACAATTGGCAAAAAAACATATATTTAAGTAAGCTCCAAAATTCGACAGTGAATGATTAATAAAACAATCAGCCCTGCATTTTCAGGCATACAAACCTTGAACACGGTTATCCATTGTTCCCTGGTATCAACAACGCTACTGTAAGTGAGAATGTGAAAATCAAGCATCCTGTACCGTTCATATATATAGCTCCTTAGCTTCGTTTCTAAGAAATTCCTTTTACGTTTTCACTAAATCCGACATAGATTGCCGGTGAATTAATAGCTATATTTGGAGTAATCTAAATATAGATACGATTAATTATTATTTTTCCAGCAGTTCCAACAGTTTTTAGATTTGTTAACAAAAATATGGATATGATTCAGAAGATCCTGGCACCCATAAATATGCAAAATAACCTATTTTATAGAACTGAATCAGATTTTCCGTATATTTTGTTGTTTTTTTTAGTATTTAAGTTGAAGCGTAGTTATGTCTTATGTTCTAACAAATTGAAAATAATAACCAAATAATACAAAAAAAAAAAAAAAAAAAAAATCTTTACCTCATAGGAAAGGTCATTTGCTGTTTCCACAACATGTATCGGTGATTTTCTAACTGGTGCAGCTAGTTTGAACTGCTTGTTTAGTCCACATAAACATAGTAGGACCTAGATATACACGGTCAGCTAACCATATATAGTAATTCAAGTACAACTTACACAACATTTATACATGAAAACTAAAATGAATTTTTTTTTGCATTTATAGGTTTAACTTGGTTGATTAAGATTTGACCATACAATGAACTAATATATCTTTAGACGATCAACATCAGCTGATCTACATGTGGTTTTGTGTAGGTGTAAGATTTCGCTAACAACTTCCGCAATGGGTCTTAAACCATCAAATAAAAAGTGGAATACATATATACCTGAGTAATTGTGAGAAGCTCAAAAAATCAACTACCACAACTGCATAAATGAAGAAAAGAAGAATAGCTAGTTAGCTACCTGAAATTTCATAGACTCCGAATTTTTCCTAGCCAAAAAAACAAATAGCTCCATAAATTAAATCTACACTGCATGCAAAAATAGTGAAACGTAAACATCAGTGAACCACATCAGATGCACATAAAACCACCCGGTAACTCTTAAATTAATGTAATTTTGAGATTGATTGTTACTGTGTCAATTATGCACCGATTAGGCAGGATCAACCAAGAGAAAGCAACAAATTAAGAATATAAACAAAACACAAAAGATGAAATCAGAAACATGAACCTTGCGCACAAACCTTTGGTTATCTTCAACCCCACGGTCCAGTGATAATATTTATGCGCCTAATTACAAATACCGTGAATAGTTGATAAGGCAACTTTTAGTGAAAGTTAACAAAGGTTGTCAAACCCCTCAACTCAGCTCTCCTAAAGGTTATGAACTACCTATAATTGCACCACCGAGATTTAGCTTTCTTTTTTCCCTATAATTGCACCACTGAGGTTTATGAACTACCTTAAAGATTTTAATCAACCTGCAAAAAATAAATAAATGATAAACCTGATGAAAAGAGAGATAACATGCATTAACAAAAAACAAAGCTAAAACCCAAACCAGATAAAGAAGAATGAGAGAAAAATAAAATAATTACCTGTTGTGGGATGGAATTTCTTTCGATTTATTTTTACTGATGTTTTGATTTCAATCTCGAGTATAATAAAAAACGAAAACCTAAATATCAACGAATCAATTATAAATTAATCAAAAGTAACCACATCAGCAGAAAAATATAAAGAAGAAGAGAAGATTAGAGTTAGATTTTCTCCAGAACATATATACCTGTCCAAAATAGCCACTCATCGGATCGTAAATGTATATGGTGATGAAAATAGAATTTTGGAATATATTAAGAAAATTTGGATATATGTGTAAATAGTTAACGTGGTTACTTTTAAATTTGTATATATATTTACCTATATATTTAGCTGATTCAAAAGAAAAATAAAAAAATCTTTAAATCTTTCTTTAAAATTGGAATAAGATGCCAACTAACCATCCTTGTTTCTTAATTTAGACACCTGATACTTGAGCACAAAGAAAGCTACATATCACAGTTATTTTCCATAAAAGCATATACTGTTGGCAGTGCGATGAATGCTAAGATATTACAGTCATCATAATTAAGGAATATTTCTCCGTTAATTAAGTAAGTATGAATCTTTTCTTAAAATAATTTCTCATCTTCCGTTAATTAACAAAAAGCTAAGATATGGAAACAAAATGTTTACCAAAGATCTGCCGTAAATTTTCCAAAAATTGTGTTAGTAATTTCGTTTTTTTTTATACCCATAGATATTCTCGGCTATCAATAAAATCTGAAGGTCCGGATTTTATTAAAATGTTGTAAACGCGGTGTAAGAAAATCTCAACCCCACCGACCAATATGGAGCATTAGATCGTATGAATCCAATTAAAAATTAAAGGTCACGAAATGTAAGGGGCTAACTTGTTTTTCAGCCAATCAGGAGCGAGGGTTTCGTTGACCGACCAATGGGAAAGGAGGTTAGCTCAACTCTCGACGTGGAATGAGAGATGTGATTCGGTGTTTAAGTTGTTGATTTAGCTCTCAGTTTTGATCAAAAGTTCCTAAATCAGAGGATGGGTTCAATGATGGAGTCATCCCAAAGATAACTACTGGTGATCATAGGATTGCTTGATGCATTGAGTTATGCCTAATGAAGGTTTTATTTGCAAACTTCGAAGAGGATATATGAAGGACATCAGAAGAAGAACAAGCAGAAATTTGGCATGTAAACCATCACATACCATGATTATAATTGGTTGTTTTTCGTAGGTGGAGCTTGCACTTGCTGTCAACTCACAAGCATCGTCAATAAATATCAGTTATTAAGGTGGTGGGGATGGGCATGGAGAGGTGTTTAAGCACTCTAATTACTTAGTGTTACTAATTATGCTACTGCATTCCACTTCATTGAGTGATGTAAAGGTTAATTGATCTTATTTTCTACATTTATTTTTATATTTTTTCATAATTCACAACCAAAACACCATTTTATATGTATTCTTAAATTGATTTCAATGAGACTATATATGTTCAAGATGCCATAAAGTTTTTCACCCTTATCATCACTTTGACTATTTTCACTGCATGGTTTGTGCTCATATCAATCTTTTCTGGTTGATTGGATTTTCAAATTAATAATAGTTACCTAGATTTAATATTTATATATTTTTTTGATCGGTAAAGAATTTGGTGCTGACGAGATTCGAACTCAGGTCACTGGTATCATCACCCAATGACTTTATATTAGGAAACGGAAGTAGTGACGGATCTTAATTTCATTTCATTTGAATATCATTGTAGCTTTATTATTCGACTGCAGTGATATTATCTGTACAAAAATATGTGCAGTGTGAGGCAAAAGAGATTTCAGATTGGGAGTGACGTGCATATCAGGTGTGAAGTTGTTGCCATAGAGCAAACCCAATTAGCTGAAGTTGACATTGGAATTTGATATCTTCACATGATTATATGAAACGAATCTAGCCTGTCTTTGTTAATGGTGTTCCTGATCATCTATATTCAAGTGTAGAATGATGTTCATGATATTAGATATTAGCTATTAGCTGAATTTGTTTTGGATGACCACTTGAACTTGGAAAAATTTGGTCCATCTTTGGATTGTTGAAACCTGCTATTATGGGGACTTTGGATGGAGTTGATTCGTAGAATGGGGATCATGAAACTAGGTGATTTTCCAAACTCACGTGTGGCATGGTTCGTGTTACACCGTTTAATGCATAGGAGTTTCTGGTATTATTTTGAACTCCAAGTTCTGATGCATTGGAGTTTCCAGTATTACATCGTTTTATGGTTTTCATGCTAGCTGAATGATGAGTCCCTTGTGTTCCTAATGAAATGTTTGCAATATTTATGCGCCAGGTTCGTGTTTTTGCTTACCTTCGTATCATTCTAATAGTTTGGTGTTCCAGGTTTAGCATACCATAATTACAGGGGTTTTTTTTTTTCCATGTACGGGTTTTGTTCTTTTTTCCTTCTTAAGTATTCTTCTGCAATTAGGGATTTTTACATCTTCACTTTCATGTTCTGATTTCAGGGGACTTCCGACTCCCTGAAGTCCATTTGTGTGTAAATCCGACTTTGATGATAATTCGAATTATAGCCCCTAACTTAACACAACTGTCCATTTTTTTTTTTAAATGTAATTGTTAGTACGATGTGTTTGACCTTTGTATATGTAATCGATCTAGGTTCATATTTGAACTACTGCACATCATGAAATATAAAGGTAATAACCCATTCCTATGGCTATGTATATTAGACATCCTATAGTTGTTTCTACTTTACTCTTTTATATTCTCATGGCAATGTTGTGGATATCGGTCATATGTGCGAGATTTTAATTGGATTGAGAATTCACTTTAAGGTTAATCTCATGGGGTGTAGTCTTCTTCACCTCTCTATCTTTTTTTATTTATCATTACTGTGATGTTTATGAGTTGGCTTGGTGTTGTTGATGATCTTAATGTTTTGTATATGGAATTAAGAGAGTAACAGAGTTTCTGAATTTCTATTGTGATACTGTAAGTAAAATATGACCTGGATACACAAGGGAACCCTGCTGACTCTAAATGTTGCCGCAATTTGTGACTAGGTAATTAAAGTTATTTTCTCTTTTCTTCTCATCAATGTTTTCTATTTTTCTGGGTGTTTGGGATTCAAGATTTTGGTCTTATATGTTGTATTATAGTTTTGACAAAGTAGCTACTTCGACCACCTCAAACCATGCACCCAAAGCACTTGCTCAGCTAGGTGGAGTTGAATCCACGAAGGAATTAACATTTTAGTGTTGATATTGAGATATGGTTAGTAAACATAAAAACCTTTCATACTTATGTGGGAATAGCTACAGTTGACAAAAAGGTGATTAATTATTTCTGCCGCATCTTCAAAGGAAATGTTTTTGTGGTTCTTTGTGGGGATAGCTATTTTATGGTCAATGCTTTTGTGGTAATCTCTTATGTTTAACATTTTTTCTGTTTAATCAAAGGCTGTATAATTGTTAGGTTTATTTGGATTTGGATCCATGTGATTGTTTGTGATTTCCTGGATGCGTTGTGTGTACCCCACACCTTTGCCGGAAGCATTCTAAAATATGGATTGCCACCTAATTTCTTTGTAAGTGATCTCTTTAACCCTCTGCAATATTATATCGAGTGAAGATATTTTGACAGACATCTCGAACAAGCAAAGATTTTAAATACTGCCGGTTGAATATACACAAGATCTTATTACTTGCCCAGATTATGCTTCTTTCTTGCTTCTAATTTGGTCGGGAACACCAACCGATAATTTAGCTAGAAGACCGAACTCAATATTTTTTAACAATCATCTGTCCATTTTAGATGCTCTAAGCTGCATGCATTATTGCTTGGCTACAAAATCGGTTTGACACAATTATTCTCGGGATTTTCCACCTGCGTTATTAAGTAATTTCTTATCGTCCCTTGAGCACATAGCTATAATTATATTGTAATAATTATGATTTAGTTTTTTAGTTACATACTCTGAATTAGCCTTTCATATTAACAAGCAGGTAATTTTGTTTATAGGCGTTTCATTGGCTGACCCTAGATATTGTTTTCAAGACCTGCGTAGCACCAACAAAAATTTAGGGTACCTGACGACTATCAATTTTAATTATCGATATCAGACGATTTCATTGTTATTTTTTTCAGAAAATATTAGAGCTTGGTTGTGGGTATAATAAAAATATACGGGAAACTATTAATATGCTTCATCATGTTATCACTGTAGCAGTAAATTGTTGGGAGAAGATAGTCATGCCCGGTGCGTAGCACGGGCACAAATCTAGTAAGAATGAAATACCATTACTTAGAAAAGCAAAATGATGAACATGTGAGTTCCTTTACGCTGATCAGAAGACAGCTGATTAACATATGGTCTATGCGTCCACCATACATCTCCGGCTCAAATAGTGTACGGGCTGCATAAGATGTTCCTGCATTGACCAGTAGTATTATTACCGCACTTCCATGGTTGTTCATCAGCTGATCCACCTCTAGCACCCAGACACTCTCTAAGTTTTAATGTCAAGCCAGAAACTTGTTTCTCTAGATCATGTTTCTCATCTTTTTCCCTTCGGACATCAGCTTCGAGAGTTGAAATTCTTGCATTCAAATCTGAAACTGCTCTCTCAAGAGCTTCTTTCTCAGCATCCACTGGAGGTATAATACCGAGTAGAATAATACCGGGTAGATTATAAAAATGCGAGTTTAGTGGTTCACGTGACCAGGTATAGATGGCTCCAACTCCTGTAATTTCCTGATTGATGGCCAAACCTTGAGAATTCACAAACCTATATATCTTTGAACCGGAGCCGATACAAATATTAACGAGATAAGCTAAGAAAGCATCAAAATCGCTTTCTTTGTTATTGCCTAAAGAGGGATATTTAGATAATTTGTTTCCTAAATGTTTTAAATCTGATCTCGTAATAGGACCGTTGAGTTCTTTCATACACCTGAATACGGCAAAACCACTCGATGTTGCAGCGTTGTAGTTAAACTATAAACAACTTAGGATCTTGATACCACGACAACACGCTTACTGTATTTACAAGAAACTTGTTATTAGGAATGGGAAAGAAAAGGGTTCAGTTGTATGGACTACTGTACTGTGGCCTTAACAAGACGAAACGCTATTGATATATATAGGAAATTTGTTTCTTCAGACGTTCTTATCTCGTGGTAGTATATAAATATATATACAGCGCAACAATCATGATAAGATCTGCATCTTTAAAGTAGTCCGTTGTAATAATTTATGTATCCAAAGTGTTCTTCATCTGGTATTAAACGTGATAGATAAAATAATAATTGTTGAATTTCTATGAACAATAATTAACATGTGTGGGCACATGGAACATGGAAGCACCATGGACGGCCTGGTTCGCTTTAGCCCCAGTATCTCACTTGAGGGAGGAGGATACGAGCACCATTACATAATTGCCAAAAAGAAACGGTAGAAAATCTATCATAACAATAGTCTAATACAGATCGTCAATTTAGTTAGAGCTTGTGTATGGTGGACATGTAACCATCTACAACGTACTGTGCATTGTCATTTTCTGCGATACAAACACAAAGTTTATTGCGTTTCATTGCTGAACTCGATCGGACAGTCCGCTGCAACTTATACCGTGCTCTTGTTCGTGTATTAAAAGCTAAGATAGTATATCTCTCAAACTTTCATTATATATATTATTCATAAAACACGTCACAAACATCAAACATTACAGCATGGGTCTTATTAGCCCATTCATAAACTGGATAAACAACATTGGCTAAACAAGATTACGAGAAACTGAGTAGCCAAACTTATTGAAAGTAGTAAATAAGTTGTGTTGGCTGGCAAATTAAGATTTGTGACCAACTAGACATGACATCGGGCTTTGATTTTAAGCAGTCTGGTCGACAACGCAACAAGCGCAGACAGATGTTCCCAACACTGGGACACAAAGGTTTGCGATAAGGAGCGGGAGTGGGTACTTCTTCAAACATCTAGCTGGGCAAGTAGTGCAAGGACCACCTAGTATCACTAGCTTTCCAACATCACATACTAGTTGAGCTTCAGTTGTTGCCATCTCTGCACACACATCATAATAAGTTAATTAGCAACAGTGGTTAGTTGGTCGAGATGTATTACGTATTTTGATATTTGATAAAATGGAATATACACAAGTTTTGATAATTACATGAAAACATGGACAAATTTTGACAAGCATTGGAAATAGTTTTGACTTGAATTTGGTAGCTATAAACCTATAAATGCAACTTAAAAAATTTAAAACAATGCTAAACTGTGTATCCCTTTTGCAGAGGAAATTTACTTACCAGCAGCAAATAAAACTGCCAAAACAAAGAAAAAACCTAAGAAACATGATCCAGAAATTTTAGCCATGACTATGTAGTAGGATTGTTTTTCTTGTCGGTAATAAGATTTATGTTCTAGTAATGATGATAGATTGCAAAGTTTGAGTTGTGAGATTTAACGTGCACTCGCCAGTTCTATTTATAGCATTAATTTACAGATTAGGAATTTACAAACCTTGCCAAGTTTATCCCTCTCGTTTTAAATAAATTACTAAATGGTACGACATTTGACATTTGCAAATGATTTTGTAACATTTTTCTTGAGCAAATATTTCGAACAAATTCGATGGTGATATATGTTTTTGTATTGTTGCGTTAATTAATTTACTGACGTGCATTTGGGGATTTATTCTACAATGGAGAGACTGTTAATTGGCACTGATTGTAGTTTGAAAAACGGACACCGTGACCATATAATAGTTGATCATGCTAACCATTAGAGGCTTACAGCAGGCTTTGTTGTTGTAACGGTTCTTGCAATTTGTACAATTTATAAACGTTGGTACGAGGCCTTAACGGTGAAATCTTGACTTAATGATACACATCTTAATATATTGGTGTAAATGTAAAGCACGCAATGATTTAGTTACTGTGGGAGCATGTGTGCCATGATCCAATTAGCAATGCGAAAGATTGACTTTAATAACTCGATATATGTAAGTTTGTAAACGAAACTATTTCTCTGGACTATTTTATCTGGCCTCACTGTTTGGGCTTCACGTATATTTTGTTACAAATCTTGCGAGTCCACTTGAAAATGGATTTTGGTGCTAAAAAGCATGTGTATAATGCAAAGAGTGACCAATTTCTACAGATGTTATCAAATTCATTTGTAACCCCGACGGAGTTAGAGATTTCTCTGTGGAGACAAAATTTGCTAAATGGGCACAATTAGATATAAATGTGCTTTGAAGCCAATTTTCAAAATTTGCTAAATCGGCAATTAGATATAAATGGACTTTGAAGCCCAATTTTTCAAAAATTATTAGGCTTCGGTGCGAACCCTTGTTATGAACTAGATCCGCCACTACTTACCCCAAAATTTACCAGAATGGTAATTCTTCTTGGAATTTAGTAACTCGGGTAGCAACCATAGATTTCTTGGAATTTAGTAACTCATGTAGCAAGCATATATATTTGTAATCCAACTAGCGCAAACTTTTGTGGAATTTTGGTCTGGTACTAAGGATAAGATACCCTAAGATGGATGTCTAATCTAACAAGCCACTAACCCTGTGCATAAGCACCGAAAGCTTCTACAAAGTTTAAACAGTATTTTTAGATACAACTTACCCAGTTCTCAGGGGTCGAAAGATTCGTTATGCTTCTTCCTTCGTTGTATTTTACTACGATCTAAATCGATGCTATTCGTCGTGTTTCTTCCTTCTTTCTTCGTTGTATTATGCTACAAAATTCCTTCTCCCTTAATCAGTCATATTCCGTTTCTTCCATTATTAAAAAATGGGGTGATGTTCTTTGAATGTATAATATATGCATATGCATATAGGAAGAGAAGACATAAAATTACCTTACCATTGTCGCAAAACATACGAAAGTAATCTACTATTGTTTAAATTAAGTACGTGAACCTCTGAAAGAAGTTGATTGGAAGAGGGAGATAACTTTATAAAATCTTATCTTACTTTCTTTTGGTTGTACCGTTGTCAATCGATTTACCATTGAATAAAATTCTGAAAAATTGGTTTCTAACAGGTATATATATCCTACTTCGGGAAGAGATAAAGAAAAGAGTTAATCCAGTGCATTTTATAGTTGTAATTGTCTAACATTTGTTTCTATCTAACAGGTAAACATACACAATTGTTATTTAAACTCTTCATCTCATGTTCGGCAATATATGCTAATGCCTTCTTTGTTTCTCAAATAGGTTATGTTATTTTCTTTTTGAATCTCAAAAAGTATCCCAGCGCTATCTAAGATCATCAACCACCCTATGGAAAAAAGAAGGAAAAGAAAAACAAATCAATAACTACTTGATTATTACCGTGGACCAAGTTCCTGAACCTATCAGTAAAAGTGTTGGACAACCTTCAGTACTATCTTTCTATCAATAATGCCAAGGCCGCAAGGCTTTTCTATATCGTAAACATGGACAAAAATCTTTTGGGGATGTTCTTAGATGATTTGGCGGCTTGCCTTGAGATTTTTGTAAGGATTCACTTGCAATTCTTGTAGCATATCCACAGAAGTTGGGTTATAAATCCAAACAGTGAGATGTTAAGCATTTCCATCCACAGAGACATTCAATGCGACCCATCTTAGGCGCATATGAAACCTGAAATGCTTTAGGTTTCTTTAGTGATACTTGCTACAAAAATTGAAGGAAATTATGGTTACCTCTTGAAATGTAAAAAAAAAATCTTAACATAGAAATATACACAAAATTGGTCAATTAGCCCTAAAACAATAATTTCTGGGTGAAAAAGACAAGTAAAGTTTAATACTATTTAAATGCCTAGGAATTAAGAAAATACTTTTCTATTATCCATTTTTGGTATCCTGCATAGGGGAAAAAAATAGTTTTACCTAAAATACCCCTTAACCCTTTAAATCAAGTTGTTTATAAGCAAAGATACTTTTCAATTATCGACAACCGTATCCGCTTAATTTGCTGCTCTTACTTTATCCAAAAAAATATGTACTTCATTCTTCAAAATTTATAATAAAGCCAACTTGAAACCCCAATTGTGTAATTCATTACACGGTCGTGCAATCAGGATTTCAGTGAAGATTTGACAAAATGGCAGTCTTTAGTAAATAATCCTTATCTCGTCCAAGGATACAAACCTCGATCATATCAGCAAGCATGTACCAAACTCAAATGTAAATTTGTGAAAGAACAATAATATGAATCGAGGTATTGGAATCGGATTGCTTGAATTCTAAGAAGCTTTATCTGTTATAACAGCATGGAATAAATGAATTACCAAAAAAAAAATTAAGCCGAAGCATATTGAAATGAAAAGAAAATCACAATTCCAAAGAAACTAAGTAACTAATCGCAATAATACGGCAACATTAGACATTTTAGTCCCAAATCCGCGAATGTAGAAATACTATTGCCTTACATACAATAAGATAAATCCACAAAAACCAATGAATAAACAGTACAATGATGATCTAGATATAGGTTTGGCACTCAACATGGATGTAGAGTTTATTACTCGTCTCCATTTCAATGGTATAAGATTCTCATCTTACTGCAGCTACATGTACTTTTATTACGTGTGAATAAGATAGAAACTACAGTTCAGTCTCATATCCAACATTGCTATTAAAATATTTCCTTAATCACTAGATATAAAGCCATATAAATCTGCAAAAAACACTACATATAACTGTTTTACCAACATTAAACTTTTTCCTCACTAATATGTAGTTGGAGCTGGTGCGCGCCTAAGTAGTATGCCCAAGTGCGGCGATAGCCTAACCATTACTTAAGCGATGTGCCTGGTCGGTCTGCCTCGCCATTCTTATCACGTCCTTCCGGAGCTTTCACAAAATACCTTATCTATCATAATGCATGACATTCAAGCTCTCCTTAACAGATGGACAATAATAGCATTATATATAAGGGAATAAAAATTCAAAATGCCATCGAAAAACGCTATATATTATGCAAATCGCAAAACACTTTCTCTGCAACTTTCTTGACAATGTAGTTCATTCAAATCAGTCTAAAACATGATGGAACCGGTTTCATCCAAGTTAAAACATGGATAAAAACAAAATCAACTGAATCTAAAAAATGATGAAACTAGTTTCATACGAGTTTAAACATAGATAAAGACAAATTCAACCAAGTTTAAAATAGGATGAAACCAGTTTCTAGTTTAAACATGGATGAAAAAATTTAGCCAAATCTAAAACAGGATGATACCATGTTTCATCTAAAAGAAGATGATACGAGTTTCATACTAATTTAAACATGGATGAAAACCAGTTCAACTAAATCCAAAAGAGGATGATACCGGTTTCATCCATGTTTACGCACGAAAAAAAAGTCTAAAATTTCATTCATCTCATAAATTCTGGCTCTAACACAGGATGATACGGGTTTCATCTAAAACAAGATGATACAAGTTTCATACTTCTTTAAATAAGGACGAAAATCAATTCAGTCAAATTCTAAACAGGATGATATCGGTTTCATCCATGTTGAAAAATAGTCTAAAATTTCATTCATCTCATAAATTTTAGGGTCTAAGATAAGATGATAATTGTTTCACCCATCGTTACAAAAAAATAAATAAATCATTCATATCATAAAATCAGCAATTCATCTCATGAATTTCGGGTATAATACATGTTACCAATTTCATGCACGTTTATAGAAGAAAAAAACATACTAAAATTTCATAATTCATATAAAATCATTCATGTCATAAGTGTTAGGTATATCAATGCACATGAAATTGATGAGTTTAGAAAATAAAATCAAATAGAGAATTAGGGTTAGAAAACTTATAAATTTTAGTGCATAATTTCATTTCCCATGTTGTGAAATTAATTGAATAAAAAACCCTAGTTCTCGCAGTTTTTGAATTTAAGAAATTTAATGGCAATAGAAAAACAATTCTGCGTCGATGACGGTGATGTTAGGATCGATGATGATGTTGGATAAAGATGACGTCGTTGATGGTGGAGGTCGTGTTTGCGGTGGTGAAAATGGTTGTCGTGTCGTTGATGGTGGTGGAGAAACTGGAAATTTCCAGGAAGGAAAAGATCGATGATGGAGGAAGAGAAACTTTCTATGTCTATATTGGAGAAGGAGAAACTGTTTGTCGTCGGTTGATGATGGAGAAACTATTTGTTGTTGGTATAGAGAAACTGTTGGTAGAGAAAGACAAGATAAAAACTACTGCGGGTACATTTGTCTGTTTATAATAGACGTGGCACCCGTCCATGTCACCCAACTCAATATTTTAGTCATCCAGTATAATCAGATTCGAGTGATTTCATGGCAAATAACCCATTTTCTCAGAAATATACTTATGGAATTAGAACAACATCATTTCGTTGCAAACTACTTTCACTGATGAAATGGTGTCTTCATTTTCTAAAAAATCCATGAAGCAATAAATCTTTCCTGTTTCAAGATACATTTCCATGTCTGGCTTTGAGAGTAATCCAGATATATACTCTCAGCAAATACAATTCATCATGTTAGAAATAGGTTTTGCTCAAGCTTGGTTGGAATTTCTTACCTTTTTGATTTAATAGAAAATGACAGAGAAGAAGAAGAAGAGTTTGTTGCAAATTACCAATTTGGTCAAAGTGTTGTACATTTTTTCTGGCATATTATTTATGCAACTGAAGAGTCGCGTCCATAAAGCCTGAAGGGCGTTTAGGAAGGAAGCATATCTTCTCATTTCGCAAACATCACCATGTATGTGAAGACATAGACATCTTTTCACAAATAAGTAACAACTTGTGGCCATTAGACGTGTCTCTTAGGTAAAACTGATATGCCCACGTGACTATTAGATGACTGGTTCCTTACGTGGCTTTTTTAATGCAGAGAAAACATACTACGACCCAAATCGATGCTATTCGTTGTGTTTCTTCTTTCTTCTTTCGTTGTATTATGCTACAAAATTGCTTCTCCGTAAATCAGTCATCCGCCGTTTCTTCCATTGTTACAAAAATGGGGTGGTGTTTTTTGAATATAAATTTTGATCTGCTTTTTTTTTCCCTTTTTTAAAACAGAACATATAGATAATGAATTTCATATATTTTGTCTGGATTACTAATCTTTAACGAATTTGATGTTTCACGGATTCGATCATCATTTGGTGTTCTTAGAAATTAGTGCTTTACAATAAAAAAAAAATATTCTCATTGGCATATTTATAGTTATTCAAAAGTGACCTTTGGTACAATGGTTGCAACTCTTTATTTCGGATGAGTTGGCAAAGTTTGGTGGTGACATGGATTAATTTGCTGACATGGCTTAACAAAAAATTAGATTGATTATAGACACGACATGTGGCACTTTGGGGGTCTCATCATATTATAAAGAAAGATTATTTATGATTTTGTGTGGACCGCCTAAATGAACTAGGGGAAAACCGCCTCCTCACATGAAGTGAGCTCCGCTCAAATGAGATTAGCATGGAGGTCACTTTTGGGCCCCACCATTTGAAAATTTGGGACGGTGCGGTTTTTGCGTAGTCTAACTAGGCGGTTCATATAGATTTTTTGTCTAATTATTATACATGGATCAGTGTACATGTATCACATATATATTTGGATTAATTTTCGAAATTTTGTGTTTGGTTTCTAACATTTTATGTACTTAGTCTAAGTGGTATGTATTTATATCAGTTGACACTGATTTAAGATCTTTAGTTTATTTGCATTTATGGGTATCAATTTAGTATTGGGTTTGCATAGATTGTATGGTGATGTATCGGTAAGATACTAACTGATTTAGATCCTAGTTAGTAATTCGTTGAATCATTTGCGAATTTTTACGAACTAGTCGGGAACAAACAATAGGCATGTTCAATTGAAACCACGTATTAGGTTCGCGTGTTTTCTGGCCTCCACGAATAATGTGCGTATTATACGCGTTCGCGAATAAATCGGAGCTATAATCCGGTTTCCCTATTAGTTGGAACGGACATAGTTGGCCTAGTTTTGTTACTCCAGGCTGTTTTTCCAAAACTTATTTACCTAAGAGTCGATCCCGCGACCTCCTTCACACGTGCAAATGTGCTAATCCATTGAACCAACAGTTCTTTTGGGATAAACCTCGTATATATTTTAACTATATATATACCAATTTAAATTAAAAATTACATACTTCATCACTCTTTTTATGTATGACGAATTTTCAGTACTGAATCACATCTCTAAAACGAATTATACATGTACGTACGTATTCCGTTTATTCCATTCCAAACTACTACCGAACCATGACTCAATGACCGTATTTTTGACTAAATTTGGCTTTTACGAATCTGTATAATACTCATACGTTTGCCGTTACGTATGTATGCCGAATCCCGAATCGCTAACTAGGATTTAGAGTAGAAAGAGTAAGCGTTCAGAGTGGGTCCCGAAAAACAGGTAGACTCTAGGGTTTAAAAAAAAATTGTTTTCTTCCTTCATGGAGAAAGAAGATCATAATCTATGTGATGATGTGATGTTGTTAGATCCAACATTACTCAATCCAAAAACCTTGATTGAAAGACCCACTTTTCTTAGACCTAAAATGGTTGTATCTTTTGCAGCTGAGGTTCATAACTTAAACTTCTCATCCTCTCAGCTTCCAAAACCATATTTTAAAGAGAATCACCTTTCGATTTGGATATCAGAAGATGAATATAAAAAGGTGTCGAGGATTGGAAGAATAGTTTGATCAAACTTCTTGCTCTACCTAAGGGTACAACACCATTAACCACTGATATCATTAAAATAAAGCGTCTTTCCCTGCGGTCAGCTGATATTATGTGAAGAATTAATCCTTTAGTTAAGGGTTTCTTTTGTTTTTCATTCAATTTTATTGATGATCTCGGAAGAGTTCGAGAATTTGGTGGGGTCTTCTTGAAACCGGGCATCATTCACATCCAAAAGTGGACTCCAGACATTAACTCCAACATTCAAACACATTCTTTAACTCAGGTATGAGTTCACACTTATGGAATAGCATATTAAAACAATTTTCTAAATTCCAATTGTTATTGGAACACCTTTACAGGTCGACAGTGCAACAATCAAAACCTATGGGAATTTTAAAAGAGTCCAAGTTGAAATAAACTTATCAGAGCACCTTCCAGATAAGGTTTTAGTTGAGAGAGATGTCTTTTCATTCATGACATATTTTACATATGAGACATTAAATGCATTTTCTTCACATTGAAAAACCATTAGGCAAGGTTTTACCACAATACGTCACGAAGAATCCTAGTACAAACAATATGTATCCAATGATAACGCTACTGATAAAGGTAATACTTCGAATTGTATAATTGTTCTGACTTTAATGATGGAGCAGAAGAATGGTGATATTTTCTCGACTTATAATGATAAGATCTCTAATCAAGTATTCATTAAGGAAAATGATATTATTGATAATAATACTAGTCATGCCACTCCCGTCGAGGGTGAAGTTGATAAAACTTCTTCATATGCTAGTATTTCGAATTGGGACATGCTGGTCAGATTGGCCCAAGGAGGAAGATGAAATTTATTCCCAAAGAGCTAGAAACAGAGAATGGATTACCTTAAGAAGTCAACAATGGCTCTTAATCCTATTATTAACAAATTCAGTAGGCTACCCATATATTCAACATTTTCATGATCACTGGTATTGGAGAACATGGTGGTAGAAGATACTTATTTCTCCATCATTGTATGAACCTGTTTTGCACGGTTTCAATATTAAAAAAAAAAAAAAAAAAAAAAACTAGACCCAAACAGGTAATCTTTTCGAAATCTCCTGAAAAAAAATCGAATAAAACGTCTTGGATGAGCTTGTAGATGTAATCTTTTTTTCAATGTTTTTTCTTCCTTTATTTTCTTCCTTCGGGAGATTATGGCTTTATTTGACCCTTTAAAAAAAATCTTTTCATTTATTAATAAATTATTTAGTTTAAAGAAAAATATGTCCCTTGACTTCAATTTCTTGACTTCAATTTAATTTTACACTTAATTTCTTCACCATCAAATGTAAGTGGATGGATGGTGAAGCATTCAAAATCATATCAAGATGAGATTTTAGAAAACAAGACAAAAATTGTAAATTGTTCATCCACTTATATTTAATGATCGAGAAATTAAGCGAGAAACTTTAAGTAATGGACATTAACTTCTGATATATGCAAATTCAATATGATGAAAGACGACCGAAAATTAACTAAATAGAAAACTAGAGCGAGCACTGATACCATATCAAAGTTTCAATCCATATATTCCTCTTGACAATGGTCAAGATTGATTGCATTATATCGACAAATATTTAATTCGATTTTATATCTCCCATTATAGTTAATATCAACCGAGATGATTGAGATTCTCAGTCTTAGCCAATGACCGCGACGAGTCTTTTAATCACGGAAAGACGACTCTTTTAATCTCGGAAAGACGAGATTTGATGGCCGAGACACTCATGGACACTACCTAGTTGTAGTCAAGACAGCCTTAATATATGGGACAATAGTAATATTAATAAACATATTTAAAAAAATCGTTTTTTTTTTTTTAAAATAAAGACTCCGATTTCATCGAGAATCTTTCCATGATAAAGTTGTATCGGTATCTCAGTCTCGGCCGATACAAGACCCGAAATTCTATACATTTGTTCCTTCTTAAAAATAAAAAATAAACATAATCTCAATTTTTACCTTTCCCGATCCCAACCTAGAAAGGCTTCATCGCCGGCGTAACCCTAGAAAATGTTGCCCGTAACCATACCAATTGCTAACTGTGTTTCAGATGAAATTTTTTTCGTAAAAGAACTTGATCTCTAGTTATTTTAGATCCTTTTGTCGAGATATCGTCAATGATCCGATGATAACGGGTTTGATTCAGAATATGATTCAAAATGCTGCGTTCAATGTGTGTTAGGATCTATTACAGGTTTTAATTTGGTTGTAAGAATTGGTGTCCTGCTACATGTTATACCTAAAGTCGTAAAGAAAATCAGTCCTGCTCCACCACCCGAGAAGTTATATCTGAGGTATTTGAGGAATCTGAAATCTCAGAATGCAGGTCAAACTCAATTTGAGGCTGAAACTTCTGCACAACCACAGGAGGATAATTAAAAGGTATACACTTGATAATATGAACAGTTTAGTTATTAGGTTTAGTTTGATATTTTGAAAATCGAATACAGATTTTAGCCTGGCAATGGTACAGTTAACCCTAGGAATGGTATAAGTGCATAGGTGGTGATATAAGATAACCCTAGGCATGGCAATGGTACAGTTAACCCTAGGAATGTTGGGGGAATTTTTTTGTTGATGTGGAAGCATATAAGTGCATAGGTGGTGATACGAAGTTGAACTATAGACTTTGTTTGGTATTTTAAAATTGATGGTTATGATCTTTTATATAAAGTGTTAGTTCTCTTTATTTATAGAGTATAAATTTGTCTAATGAAGATAGTTTGAATGCTTAGTAAAGTTCTTAGTGAATGTTAATTTGATTGATTAAACAAATGTCGTCGTGGAAAACTCCATTGTGGATGTTGTTATTTTGCTAGATCACTATTGTTTAGCTGCTCTTTCAGTGTGAAGTCGGCGTATAGAAAAACAAGATGATGAACATGTGAATTCCTTTAGGCTGATCAGAAGACATATTAACATATCTTGTATGAGTCCACCCTACATATTAACATATCAGAAGACATATTAATAGTGTACGGGCTGCATAAGATGTTCCTGCATTGACCAGTAGTATTATTACCGCACTTCCATGGTTGTTCATCAGCTGATCCACCTCTAGCACCCAGACACTCTCTAAGTTTTAATGTCAAGTCAGAAACTTGTTTCTCTAGATCTTGTTTCTCATCTTTTTCCCTTCGGACATCAGCTTCGAGAGTTGAAATTCTTGCATTCAAATCTGAAACTGCTCTCTCAAGAGCTTCTTTCTCAGCATCCACTGGAGGTAT
>JAJJMB010002906.1:0-10799 GCA_023531105.1 Papaver atlanticum | reverse complement strand
GTTCCCTTACCACAATTCCAAAATGGTTTGCATAGGAATATGCATACCTATCCGGATCACGAAACAAACAGATTTTCCCATGGTGTGCATACGAATATGCGTATCACACAAATATGAAAGTCGATATATAGCTACTCCGCTACGTGTACGAGTACATGTAATACGGATTCAGACATATAACAATTTTCTCAGTTTTTAAGACTGATAACACTGTCTTGTATTCCGAATATAGTAGTTCTATATTTCTCTAAATCAATTCGAAACATTCCTGAATAACATCAATGACACATATCATTGTTCCAGTCTATTTTCGAATGATAAACTTGAATCAAGATTTGGTTCCGAATAATAAATTGTTCTCCACCGAAGTTGATCAAGTATGAGCAAGTGTTCATTAAGCTTAGTCATTATATTTCGAGAAATTCATAAACTAAATAATTAGTTCTCGACTCGAAATTCTTGTCTATGCAAGCTAGTCTAATTAGTTATGTGACAAACGTATCAAGGATAGAAAAGTGAATATAACTTGAGAAATAGGTGGTTCAGTCTTCACTTACCTTTTGTTGATGAAATTCTCCAAAAGCTTCGGTGATCTTCGCCTTCAAACAGTATAACGCAAATGATGACTGGATCGTTTCTCAACTACACTATCCTAGGCCGAGACTTAACTAATTGTAGACTAGAAATCAATATACAGTTTTGACAACTAAATTTGACAACAAGCTTGATATAGCAACAATTGTGAGTTCGACCAAGCAATGCTCTAACAAGGGTTACCATCTAGAGTAGGAGGTGTAGAGCCAATATGAAGCACAATGATGCAAATTGATTCACCTCAAGGTTCATCAATCTTCTTTTAAAATCAAAAGACCAGTTACCCTCCTCTAAAATGTTACTAGCAACAGAAGAACATTTATCCTTACCAGGTATCAGGTGTGAATTTGAGGGAAACTTTAGTACCAAATTGAGCATTTTTCATGTCGGGAGGAACTTTAGTACCAGAATGTATAGTAAATGTATAGTGATATTATTAATCAAATACCTTGTTTCTGAAATAGGTTTCCAACAAG
Organism: Papaver atlanticum; assembly: GCA_023531105.1. Taxonomy (NCBI): domain Eukaryota; kingdom Viridiplantae; phylum Streptophyta; class Magnoliopsida; order Ranunculales; family Papaveraceae; genus Papaver; species Papaver atlanticum. The sequence goes on along the minus strand of JAJJMB010002906.1, from coordinate 9,729 downwards.
AAATACCATACCATACCACTTCAAAAGATGACTGTACTAGAAACTCAATTACAATTAGAGGTATTAACACCATATTTTCCAGCAATGATCCTAAATCAAAAATGATTTTTTCCACATTAAACCTCCAACACCATTTAGCCAAAAGATATGAACTCATCAACTCAAGAAACCACCAAGTAATCTCAATTTTCTCAAGAAACCACTAACTAATCTCAATTTTCTTGCTCTATCGATGTACCTGTAGAATTAGATCAAAAAGGAATCAAGGACGAAAATAATGGGACGAAGGGAGTAACAATCAAATCAGAATCATGTTTTAAGGAACAAATTAAACTAAATTTATCATGTCCCGTGGAGCATCATTTAGTTGTAACCAAATCGTGTTGGAACAATTGCGATAGAATTATCCACAAAGAAAATAGTGACGGCTGAGTCAGGACTAAATTCTTGATGTACTGTACCTTCAATGTAACAAGAAAAATAGTTCGAGAAAAGAATAAGTCGTATAACAACCACAACCATTTACTTATATAAATACAAAGCAACAACGAAGTTGTAAAATTCTAATTTCTTTTCGTTTTCTCAGACCATGAGTTTTTATATATTATTGAGTTTTACGGTTCCTCAAGGGATTTCGGGATGCAGAGGTTCCTTACCAAGGGTAGCACAAGCATAGGCTGTGGATTTAGCCAAATCCTCTGGTTTAATACCTGCATTGCACATTTTTGTTATGCTACCCGTATGTTTCAGTCCATAAGGAGAAAATTTTCCACAAATTTTCACATATGTTTTCAACTAATAAACATAATAAATATACATACATTAGTCCCCAAATATCATGTTGAGGCTTACCATTTAATTTAAGACGATTTTAAGAAGATGTCCTATCATTCTCTTATAATGGCGTCATTCATCAACAACAGGTTGTCCAATAGGCCTTACAACTTTCATCACACTCAAAGCCTTCTCGGTTGTTCCAAATAGAAACTCACCAATGACATCCATACTATCATCAATATAATTTTGTTGTTGCAAGGCATTATGGTAACTCTGCAAATTTTTAGTTTCCTCTTCAGATCCCTCGGGAGCCTTTTGATACTAGAACAAAAGTTGGAGAAAATCAACACGCGTGAACCCAAAAATAAAACGTAAAAAATTAAGATCGATTATATTCTAAGTTGAGTCAAAGATGCATTGCAAACAGTTTAGGTTTGATTTTTGGTGAAGAAGTATGTTCACCATAGCCTGGATGTGTTCCAACACATGATCCTTCAGCCATCGTTCTTCTCACCTGCATAAATATACCAAGAAAATTTTATTAGCTACAAATAGTAAGCGTTATCAATTTTTCGAATATTTGTGGCTTATTGATCTATATTTTTATATATGCCCATCAAAATATCCTAGGAGGAATAATTATGAGTTCTGGTTTTAGAAGATTAAAAACATAAGGAATATTCCTAAGAGTCTATAGTATAGAGGCGGCACTAAACTATAAATATGGTTCAAGTGAGTACATGTAGAACGAAGAAGAAGGTGAATATTATAAACAAATTCAAGAAGAAAATAAAAAGAAAGATACAGCCCTAGAGAAAAAACACGTTGAAGGAATTTGTTGTAAAATGCTTTCACTAAAACAGTAAAGTTAAAGATCATACATATACTGCATGATTGTTAGTGATATTGTTCTTCTTGACTAGATACTATTTATTATGCAGGGGCATAATATGTCACGTTAGAGTTTTTCTATTTAGGAATACGTTTGCTAGTCTATCTCTTAAGAAAGGGCGTTTTTTTCCTAGTCTTAGATTTCCTTATTTAGGTTTTCTTCTTATTATAAACAGGTTGCTAGATTAACTAAAGAAGACAGATTTCTATTATAATTTTCCTATGTTTTATAATTTATTGATTATTATATCAGAGAGTTTGGTTTCTTCTGCCGAAAACACAATAGGAAGATTACCTGTAACTGACAGATGCAGTAAAGCATCCACGTCTTCTAAAGTGATGGTGAGTTCTTCCCATACACATATGAACGTGTGTGTAGGAATACACCATCGAGTGAGTAAAGCTACAATGCCAGGCATGTCATGGTATATGAAGTTTCTTTAGACGCTCCGATGGCTTCAGTGACTTATGCACTATTCAACATCGCTCGGACGTGGTCATAACCAAGCATGTGTCTCGTCCATCCATAAAAATCGGCAAAGATTTTCTAGCAATCTTAACTCTATTAATAAAGTAGCGTAATAACCTCCTTGCAGACAGAATCAAAATGTTGCTTTTGGAGAAATCATCTTCAACTTGTCATTCACTCTTGGGTTTACAAGAAGACGAAAGTCATGACCCTAGGGGCATTTTACTGGTCATTACTGAACCACACAAAATTCATCATCCATGTTCGGAGTATTCTTGATCATCGAATTTTTGTCTTCATCATTGGAAGCACAATCATAACTATCTTCTGACATCTCTACAAAGCGGCTAGGCATATTCACTCAATGTCTACTTCAATACATCATACAATGAGATGGAAACTCAAAACATCGGCAAGGTGACAAAATTGAAATGTGATGATTTTGGATGATGATTATATTAAAAAAAAAATGCATATATTGATTAAAGACGACTTAAGCAAAGATGGTAAAACCCTAATTCTTACCATTTTATGATTCAATCAACAACCAGCAGTGATGATGCAAAAGCTAATGCTTTAAGGACTTCCTCTTTGCTGCACCAAAGATGATTGAAGCACCTACAAAGACGATCGAAGCACCGAAAGTCAAAAATATGGTATTTTGACCTAAATTGTGATTGATTCGCGTAAAATATTAAAATAATTTTTTCTTTTCCATGGTTGATGTTTCATGTAGCGGAGAAGAAAAAAAACACGATTTTTTTTAATACCGAAACTGGACGGAATGGTCGCCGGCGGTTGGTCGCCCGGTGATGTCCGGCGGAAGTGGTTGTTTTTGCTCGTCGGTGGGAGAGAAGAAAAGAAAGAGAGAGAGTGCTGGTCGGTGGTGGTGATAGAAAATGAATAAAAGGGTTTCACTCCATTTTATATGTACCATTAGGTTTTCCTAATTTCAGTCAAATTAGGGATTCCTCTTTCAAGCATTGTTTGTGCCATATATGGGTCAACATGGTCCTTTTACCACCAAAATCAGTGAGGCATCATCAACTTATGCTTTCCATACGATGCCAGTCATTCTGCAAGTACTCGTACGTCTAACTATTACTCCTTCAACGATCAATCGACATGAATGAAGTAATATTAGATCGAAATTCTCGGTAATATCTGACAACTAAGCCTATTCATTCATTTTGCTTATGTCAGTTTAAAAATAACCATCTATATGCATACTGCGGAACATGACTGTCCCACACTAAGCAGGGGACTTAATGTTGATGATGGATTTTTGACGACGCTAATATTCATAAAATCACATCGGAATGCATCTCTAATCAGTATGGGAGTCATAAGAAATGAATGTATTCACCTTACGCAAGAGAAGTAAATTGCATCCCTGTAATCTCATGAAAGTAATAATACATGTTGGCGACGTTAATGCTTCTGAAGCTTAAGCTTTTAATGTTTCATATATTTCATGATTAAGCTGAAAGACTCAGGGTCTCTTTTGAATTCGGAATTCATCTCTGGTGTCTGGCCCAGATTAATATTCAGAATAAATATGATGCTGATCACATCATGTCTGAATCAATTAAATGCTTCTAGACATATTGCATGCTAGTATAGAGCGACTAATTAATTCTAGTTGCAGTATTCATCAGTAGAATTCCTATAAAAAATACATTAATGTTCACTTACTCAGGATCCATGGCTTTTCTCAGCTGAATTCCATGGAAAAGTGATGAATATTTACCTTTAGGGCATATCGGGAACCCCCGAGTAAAAGGTACGGGTGTCTTTAGTAATAATGATTAAAGGAACATCCAAAAACATGGAAGAACAAGGATATGAAAGTTTGATCAAATAGGGAAAAGGAAGAGAGAGAGAGAAAATATTAATAAAAAATGGAAAACCGTGGAGTGTACCCCACAAGTCCGGTCGGCTAGCCGTGTGCTAGTTTTGGACGGTCCCTCACTCCTTTTTCCTTATTTATATATTATTATTTTATTATTATTAGGGTTTTCTTTTTCAAGGACTTCCTCTTTCTATCAAAACTCCCTACTTCCATATCTTTTCAAATATTGCTCCATGGACCATATGGTTAGCAAAGCAAGTGGTCTCTCCACCATCTTTCTACCATGAGAAATATAAACTAATACTATTTTAATAAATTTAATGGTTGGTCTTTCAACAAAAATTAAGAGTTTCAGTTAAACTCAGATTCTTCATAAAAGGACCAAATAATGCTCGATGGACCATCAGAAAATACCAAAATTCTCATAATTGGTCCGCGGATATCATAGTAACATGAGCATGCAGCCATGACCGGTCATTGTCGGCTATTTGGATTGCAGAATCCGGTCCCACCTCTTTCATCAAAATATCCCATGACCACCAAGGGCCGGTTCTACACCCCTTTTGGTCGGTCCCCCCCTCTCTCCATAATTAGGTTTTACTACCTATTGCTCAGTCAAGCACTATTTTAATAATGATGAAACACCATCCTTTCACCAACTGCTCTGCAAAAGACTTTGGTGAATGCACATTCGAGCACCTTGACACTACATTGTCAGTCCATCACCTCATGTAGTCGGTCCCTCTCTCATTCATTGGTTGATTCTCAGCTAATCATCCATTGATCAAAATTAGGGTTTTGAACCTAATGCTCTGCAGAGCATTATTCTGAATAGGTTCAAGCACTAATAATTTTATGTTGATCCAATAATCAACATTTTAATTAATAATTTAATATTTGGTCGGCCACCAGTATTTAATTAATATTGATTCAACTATCAATTTATCTGTAAAGCAATATTTCTCTTGTTGATTCAACTATCAACATTCGAAAATTTCATACTGATCCAACTATCAGTATTTTATTGGTTTATCAACCAGCATTTAGTTCGTCAGTTGACCGTTATTTTTAATAATATATTCTCTCCTTGTCATTCGACTGACTCATGACACATGGATCGAGATTAATCTTCTATGATCATTCAACAATAATTATTTTCATACGACTTCCTGTCAAGTGCTCAGCGCAACAACATATTGTTTTATGACCAATTCAGCAATCTCATTAACATATGCTCATTAATCCAAGTCATTTAACTATCATTACTGTTTCATCTAACATAATGATATGTCACGGTCATCAGTGGCCTAATTCAACATCCATGGTCCACAGAGCATGTTGCTGTTCCAGCAAGCACTTCATGCTTCATCCATCGTGACATTGAAATATGAACTATTCAGTTGATCGATTAAGACTCATGGTCTTAGGTCAAAGATTGACCACACATAAAAATATGTATGCATAGCAGATTCACATGAGACATCAATTCATGTAATATGGGGGGATAATATTAGGGTTTTGGTCTGGCGGCCTACAACACATGCGATATGCAATACATCCACTATGAGAAATGTGAGTAAGTCGTGATGACAGTTAAGGAGTAGATGGAATAGTGGATGGTCAATCAACCAAGTCATCCACGCCAAGTGGAAGTGGTTTTTGCATGATCTCCCACTTCCACATTCTCCCACTTCCTTCATCGGTCACCACTTACAGGAGATCGATATGCTGCGATAAATAGGTTATTTAACCTATTTTATTTGATAAATTAACTATGACATTCGAGTAACACTCACCACTGTCAATTATCAAATATTCACAGAAAATTCCTCTCGTCTTTACCGAGAATTCATCTTCAAAGCAGTTCAACAGATCACATAATAAATCGGTCAATCTCTATTGATCTTCACACATTCTCAGCTTCCCTCTCTACAGACCGACCCTTCTCCTCCTCTTGTGACCGAATTGAACCTGGAACAACCATTGTCTTGGTTTAGGCCAGGGTTATATAGATTAGTCTCTCGAACTCAAAGTACTCCCGTACAGTACATTTGTTTAAAGGTTCAGGCGATTTGCTTCATCGAGCACTTTCCCTCTTTACCACTTTTTACCAGAACCCTCAAACAGTGGGATACTCTACAACTCAAGTTGCAAAAAAGACATTTGTGTATTGATAGTATAGAACTGAGAAGGAGGATGCCAAGTCATATGCTAGACTATCTAGACAATGATGAATCAGTGGCTAAGCAGAAGACTAGAGTTAAATGGGTGAATGTTGGTGATTGCAATGTTATATTATTATTTTTCATAACTCTATCAAGGAAAAAAATTCTAGAGATAACATCCTTTTCCTTAATGATAGGAATGGTGATAAGCTGGAGGATAAACCAATTGTTGGAAAAGGTATTGACTTCTTCAAGGGGTTATTTAATGATATTTCCGGAGCTGGTAATACAGAGGTAGTTATGTATTTAATTAAATTTGATAAACTTCTTCAGTAGGAGGAAGGTGAGAAGTTGGTTAGTCTTGTGATCAGAGATGATTTGGTATTTTCCTTGCCCACTATTGATTCTTTTAAGTCTCCCAGACCAGATGGTTACTCTAGTCTTTTCTTCAAATTTGCTTGGGTTATTATTGATGAGAATTATGTTGCTGCAATATTGAATTTCTCCAATAAAGGAATTTGCTTAAGGAGGTAAATAGTACTTTTGTTACGCTTGTAACCAAGTATAAAAATATTTTTTATGTAAGTGATTTTAAACCAATATCTTGTTGTGATATTATTTAAAAAGTGCATTATAAAAAATTTGGCTTTGAGGATGAAGTCTGTTATGATGGGTTTGATTAGTTACAATCAATCTGCATTCATTTCTGGTAAACCAATACATGATAGTATTACCTTGGCGCATAAATTAGTGAGGAACTATCACATGGATAAATGAGCTCTTAGGTGTGCTTAGAAGATAGACTTGAGGAAGGCGTATATGATGGGATGCAAATTATGCTGCTTTACAAAAGTTTGGTTTTCCTCCTCAGTTTACTCAGTGGGAGCATTTGTGTATTTCTTCCTATGAATTTTCAATAATGGTTAATAGGTCACCATATAGATTCTTTGGAGCTAAGGTGGACTTGAGGAAGGGTTGTCCCGTGTCCCGATATCTTTTGTGATTGTTAGGGAGGTATTTGGTGTTCTACTTCAACAACAACAAGTTATTTTTAGGAACTATGGTTTTCATCCTAAATGTAAATATACCAGTTCGACTCATCTTTGCTTTGCAGATGATGTCTTTTTGTGTTTTTCAAGGGTTGAGCTGAAGATGCTGAGGTTGTTAATTTGGTGTTGCAGCAGTTCAGTGCTTCCACTGGTTTGGAGGTGAGTGTGCAAAAGACTGATCTATATCACTCTAGTATGCAGGAGGAAGAGGTGAAGAAAATCCTGGATTGTGTTGGTTGTAATGAAAGAATTCTTCCTTTTAGGTACTTGGGTGTACCTATGATTTCAACTATATAATCCTATACGGATTGTTTTTGTATCCTGATCTTGCTGCTGATAGTTCTTTTAGGTTTAGCGACTAAAAAAACTTCACCTAGGGATTTGTAAAGCCATGTCCAAATATTTTTATATTGATAGTTAGTGTATCCTGATCTTGCTACCGATTATTGAGCCTTTAGCTCCAACAGGAGAGATATATAGAAATCGCAAAGTTCTTCTCAGAATTTGTGATTGCACGGGTATATTCCTCGAGAACGATTCTTAGTTGAAATCGGAGTAGGAATTACTTGTGAGGTGAATAATAATCTAGGATGCTCTTCAGGAGTCATAAGTACCGGTTTTTAAGGTTTGCTAGACTTTGTGTATTGCAATCGATTTCCTATCTCACCTTAATCTTTGATCAGAACAGAAATCACATATGGGCTTATCTGAGGGAGGCAGATTGGTTTAAAGTCTTTAATTGAGTTGAAGCAAGGCTGTAAAGGACGTCACCTAAGGGAACCAATTGTACGGAGTCTTGTGAGATTCAAGAGGCGTAAGGAGCGCCACTGTAACTGAATCGCTGTGATGGTAGATTCCGTCTCAACTACATTCCAGTCCGAAGTTATGATAGTAGGCTAGTGTCTGTAGAGGCTTAATACAGTTTGGTATTCAAACCTGGACTAGGTCCTGGAGTTTTTCTGTATTTGCGGTTTCCTCGTTAAATTTTTTTATGGTGTATGTGTTATTTATTTTTCCGCAATATATTATTTATCTTTATAATTGAAATATCACAGGTTGTACGTAAATCAATCGAAGTAGATAGTCCATCGTAATTGTTGGATACGACTTGATTGATCTTTGGAATCGTCTAAGAACTCTCATGGGATAATCAAGTTCAAAGACTAGTATCCGAATACACATTGATTGTGAGAGAAAGATATTTAAACTCTTCGTATAATTCCTGATCGAGATTCATTAAATTGTAACTCTCGAAGTTGTATTTGAGTTTAGTCCACACAGGTTGCCTAAGAAAAAGTTGGTGGTGTATTTTGGTACCCCCGCATTTTCAGCTAGGTAAAAAATTATCTTTGTGGATATGAAAGGTACGAGCTTTATTTGTACGCTTTGGGGACTGTGAATATATGGATGTAGATGAGGGTTCAAATTGGCATTCTCATATTGATCATTGTATTCCATTGCAACAACATCATATGTGAGACGATCGACGACCCTCTTCTACATCACAAGTTAATCATTAAAGCAACTAATTGTTGACAAGCAATGATTATCGTTCTATTGACGCAATTCTCGGCTTATTGTTGATCAAAGGAGAAGTTGTTTGTGCATTAAAGGAGAACCAATAAGCGAAGGCGTGAAAGTGAGCTACATTAATTTTATGGTTGAAACATAGATAGCCTTATTTGGACCATCTTTTGATTTCAACCATGTCGCAAGAAATTTTGTAATGAATACTAGGTTTGATACAAAATTTTTGTAATCAATACTAAGTTACAAAGTTTTATACCATAAATGAGAACACTGGGGGTACCAAAATACACCACCAAATTTTTCACATGCAATCTGTATGGTCAAACTCAACACAACTCCGAAAGTTAAAACTCAATCAAGGAAAGTGTCTAGAGTTATATCTCTCTCTCTCTCTTGTTGTTAGAGCGTTTACAGAACTGAATCTGTGAACCTAACTACACAGAGAGTTCTTGGACGGTACAAAAGACTAATGTCCAAGGATCAATCAAGTCTTATCCAACAAACTAGGTCAGACCTATCTACTGTGATTGATCAACGCACAACCTGTGATATTTCAATTATAAAGATAAACAATATAATGCAGAAAAAGAAATAACACAGTGTTTTGGGGTAAAAACTGATTCTGCTGGAAATGGTAAATTTGGGTGTGCCGCCGAGAAACGAATCTAAACCCTAAACAAATGCACTACACGGGAGTACTTTAGATTCGAGAGATCAATATGTACAATTCTGGCCTAAACCAAGAAATGGTTGTTCCAGTCTTGCTTCGGTCACAAAATGAAGGAGAAGGGTTGATCTTAGGGAGGGAAGCGAAGAAGGTGTTGATATCAGAATAGTTAACTCTAAAGGTGTGGTTGTTTTATGACTTGTATCAGAATGTGGAACTTCCTTGCGGAATGTAAGCTATAAGTTCTTGGTGTTTTATGGATACTTGTGTTGATAACACTTGTTTTTTTTGTTGAAATAGGTTGAAAACCTATTTATACAAGTCATAGT
>JAJJMB010002895.1:0-10540 GCA_023531105.1 Papaver atlanticum | reverse complement strand
CATAGAGAATTCAGGGACGTTGGATTGAACCAGACATCACGTAAGAAAGAAATACAGAAAAGAGAAAGTCTGTAACTTGCACGAAAAGGAAGAGAAAATAATTGTGAAGATTTTCTCGAGTCTTATGGTTGCTGTCGGGTATAAATAGGAGGTATTGGTGTCATAGAAAGGGGACGAACACTTTGGAGAAGTTTAGAAGAGAACAGAGAGCTGAAATCACGAGTTGAAATTTGTTTCTGCTACTGCGAAGAAGAAGAACACGAAGAACATAAGACCCTCGGAATCAGTTGCAGAGGCAGACTTATTTTCAGTGACAACGAGATACGGTCGCACCTTCCTGCAATCACCGAAGCCCTTCAGCAACGATTCCGACTTCTGTTTTAGACCTTCGGCAACTACAGAATCCGCTACTTTAACACTTTTCTCCCTTTTAATCAACTTTTGAGCCATAAACATGTATTTTGAGATTATGATTAATATGAGGAGCTAAACCCCATTGCTGAGGCGATAGAGGAAGCTATTTTTTCCAACAAAAAGTGGTATAGTCTATTTTATTTATTTTATTTCAATTATTTTTATGATTATTTGCCTTGATTTATAATTGTTTGAATGATTTTTGTTAAGCAATTGTTATTTCTTTTGATATAGCATGCTTAGCCATAGGTTTTTGATGCTTTATACTTTGGATTTACACTTGTTATTTTGAAAATCTACATGTTGCAATAGTTTAGAATCAAATTAAACGCAAAAATTGAATAAATATAAATACTAGATAAAATCACTTTGAACTTGGAAAAATAGTGGAATCTTAGCCTCACTGTTCTTTTAATATTGATATCAACTTTTTCAGTGTTTGTTTTAAATATCAGTGATTTTTTATATTTTAGTTTTAAAATTTAAGTCTAAAGTTATCCTTCACAAGTTCGAGAATCGAATCCTATTACCACCACTATCACTACAACTACAAAACACTTCAGTTTTTGGCGCCGCCGACGCGGACTTGTTTTTAGGGTTTTTAATTTTATTTTTAATTTTTAATTTTTTTAATTTTTGTTCTTTTTTACTGGTTTGGTATTTTTTTGATTCTTTTCAGATTTCGAGCGGGGTTAAAAGGAAAGGAAAAAGTGTTATAAGAGGAAAGCATCGCCAAAGAAGGAAAGAATAAAGGAACCCAAAGGAGTGAAGAAGAAGATTTTATTTTATAAGTTATTTTAGTTATTTTTTTTTTAGAAATTGTAAATAGGGTTTTAATTTTATTCTTTGTAATTTTTTTATTTTTGGACTTTTTTTTATTTTTTTTTATTTTTGGGACATTGGACATTATTTTATTTTTATTTTTATATACCCTACGGAAGGGTATCTTTAAATATTAAACTGTTTGCAGAGAAGGAGGACAATTACGATATTGTCTCTGCACCTTGGGTTCGTACACTGGCATAGGAGTCAGTGGCCCGAGTCGACTACAACCGATTCATCCCCCGTCTGGAACGGGAGGTAAGGTTCTGAACACTCGCGAGTCCCCTGTCAGCGAGTTACTGTATTCCTTAAGGTGCATATCTGCTGAGGACCTGAATACGGACATTTACTTTTCTAGTAAAGGGCAAGGCCTGGCCATACAAGATAAGGGTTCGGATTTCATCACCGTTCTCTTCTTGCCCGCCTTAGGAAAACGATACCAAACGCGAACCCAAGCTTAAAATATTGACTAGAACGAGACCGATAGGGTAACGAGCTTGTAGGAAAGTCGTTCAAAAGGATCGTATTGGGTATCTTGTTAGCCTAACTCAAAGTTCAGGAAGATTACTGTAAGTCGATTAGAGCCGCCTTGTAACCCAGGGAAGCGTTGCCAAAGAGGTAGGGGTATCAAAGCTCCTTTGAGCTTCTCCTACTTCTCTTCGACTTACTTTATTCGGATCGTCCTACGAGGTTTGCTAAAATTGTACCCAGTTTGCCTCTTGGAAGAGTAGAAGCTGGTCTAGAAACAATCTAAGTGGAGCCATCATGCTTTTTGTTTGCTAGAAATCAATAGGGTTGATTTGGTTGAGTCGTCCTTGATTTGTGATTGCTTATCCTTCCAATTTTAGGAAAATCTTGTGTATGCCTAAACGTAAAAGAGACGCCCTAGGTAGATTTGTAAAAGAAAAGCCTAGCAATTCTAAGTGTCTCGATTACCTTAATCTAGAAGGTCCAATTTTCGGAGAGTCCTGTGTTGAACATTCTCCTGAAGAGAGAATCCCTAATACTCCGATAGTTCCAGAAATGGCTACTTTGAAAGCTTTGTTAAATCCGACTAGGATCACTCGTCCCTCGTGTATTAAGTTAGCTGACACAGAAGCCAATTATGAGCTTAGACCTGGGACCATACAGATGCTCCCAATCTTTTTAGGGAAAGAAAATGAGAACCCCTATTTCCATGTTAGGGATTTTGAAGAAATTTGCAGTACCCTAAGAATTAGAGGCTTAGATGATGATGCTTTGAAACTTAGGTTATTTCCCTTTCCCCTGAAAGATAAAGCCAAATCGTGGCTGTATAGTTTGACTTCTGAGTCAATCGAAACATATGAACAACTTACATCTGCCTTTTTCAATAAGTTTTTCCCTAGGCATAAAACATCGTCGATTAGGACGCAAATCTGCACATTCTCACAACAAGAGGGAGAATCTTTGTATAGGTATTTGGAAAGGTTTAATGATTTGTTAACACAATGTCCTCACCATGGTTTAGAAAAGGTTAGGCTAGTTCAGATCCTTTATGAGGGTTTAGATTATCCCACAATATCCACGGTTGAAGCTTTGTGTACAGATGGGTTTGAGAACCAAACCGTTGATGCAGCAATGGCATTTTTGAATGAAGCCGCCGAAAAGACCCAACAATGGGAAAATAGTAGGGAACCCCGGAAAACAATTCTTCTAAGCAGAGGAAACGTTAATAGGGTAGAAGGAGGCTCTGAATCAGATACCAAGATTGCAGCGATAGCTAAAAGGTTAGAAGCTCTAGAAATGGGTCATACTAGTGGTAGATCGGAGCCTTTTTGGGAAGGCCATAATAATGAAGAGCAAGCCAATGCTCTTTATAATAACACTAGACTCGAGAATCGTCAGAAATTTGACCCATATTCAGAAACCTATAACCCTGGGTGGAGAAACCATCCGAACTTTGCTTGGTCTAAGGGCTAGAATCAAGGTCAGTTTAGTAACTCTAATGCTCCACCAGGTTTTAGTTATGCTAAGAATCCTTCGGGAAAAGCTCAATTTCAGAATCAGTCGGATAAGAAAATCCTAAGCCTAGAGGAGTCTCTCGTTTTGTTAACTCAGCAAACTGCAAAATTTCAGCAATCAGTAGAACTAAGTCTACAAGCTAGTCACAAGATAGGACAAGAAAATAGTCAGGCTATTTCCGAGCTGAAAACCCATGTAGGTCTGATAAATGAGTCTTTGAGAGAAAAAGGTAGGTTTCCTAGTCAAACACAACCCAACCCTAGAGGAGTTCATGAAATAGGTGCAAAACAATCGAATCAGTTGAATGCTGTTAGAACCCTTAGGAGTGGTAGAATTATAGACAATGAGGTAACCATGCCTGATAGTGAACATACTGTAGTTCACCCCTCAGTATCTCACCCCTCAGGACCATCCATAGATGAGGAGACCGATAAAGTTTTTGATGATGTCAATTCAGTCCCTGAGAGGTCTTATTTTGTGCCTAGAGCCCCATTTCCCCAGCTATTAGTACCAACAAAGAAGGAATCGAACTTTAATGACATATTGGAGGTTTTTAAGCAAGTTACCATAAACCTTCCTTTATTAGATGCAATTAGGTAAATTCCTGCTTATGCCAAGTTCCTTAAGGATATGTGTACGCGAAAGCGAAAACTTAGCGTCCATAAGAAAGCCTTTTTAGCTAGTCACGTAAGTTCAATCATTCAGAACACCACAACTCCATTCCCCTACCATTGCTTGTACAATAGGTAAATTCCGGGTAGAAAAAGCTTTACTTGACTTAGGAGCCAGTGTGAACTTACTGCCGTACCATGTGTATTTACAGCTAGGACTTAGTGAAATAAAACCTACTCAGATGACACTGCAGTTAGATGATAGGTCCGTTAAAATTCCTCGAGGTGTTATCGAGGATGTTCTCATTGAGGTCGACAAGTTTATTTATCTGTTGTCGTTTTATAGTTGTAGTGGTAAAAAGGTTCGTTGCTCGAACTTGTGAAGGATTTTCGAAAATTAAATAGAATTGTTTTGACAATAATAAGAAAATACCGAGACTTTGGATTCCACCATTGACCAATTAATTGATAAACTCTAATCAATATTCATGCAATATTCTTCTTTAAAGTGATTCTAATATTTGCCTCTAATAGATTTTTGAAGTAATAATTGTAAGCACGAAGCATGAAACATCAAGAGTATTAAAACCAAGCATGTCCCATCAAAACACTTCACAACTACTCAATAAAAACCAATTTTTCTTTTAAGTTCTATGCAAAAAAATCATGTAAAATAATTGCAATAAATAATTAAAATAGAACTATACCACTTTTCATGGAACAATGGCTTCCTCCGTCGCCTCGGCTAAGGGGTTTAGCTCCTCATATTAACCACTTGCTCAAAATACATATTTGGTGTTCAAAAGTTGATTAAAAGAGTGAAAAGTGCTAAGCAGCGGATTCTGTAGTTGCTGAAGGTCTAAAACAGAAGTCCGAATTGTTGCTGAAAGGCTTCGGTGACTGCAGGAAGATGCGACCGTAACCCGTTATCACTGAAAATAAGTCTGCCTCTGCGACTAACTCTGAAGGTCTAATGTTCTTCGTGTTCTTCTTCTTTGCAGCAGCAGAAAAGTTTCTGAACTCGACTCTGTTGATTTTTTTCTCGCTTCTCTATAGCTCTAAACTTCTCCAAACTCCCCCAAATTGTTCGTCACTTCTAAATATGACTCTAATCAACCTATATATATCCACCAAACCCCAAAATCACTCCAGTTAATCCAAATATTTTCGTTCTTTTTCAACAACAAGTTACGGGATTTTAATCTTCTTTTTACGCGTCAACTTGGTTTCCAAACTCTCTTAAACTCTTCCAGGACTGAATAAGGACCCCATACACTCCTATCTTGTCGTAAACTCTTCACAAATTCTTTTGTAAACCGAAAATAACTCAAATTGTGAATTCTCCCTGTTTTGCTCCAACACGGATTTCTATCCCTGTTTAATCGATTCTACAGCTCATACCATACTTGTTTATCCTTAACAGAGTTAACCCAACGAAAATCAGCCATTGAATCGCCTTAAAAATCATCCAAAATTCGAACAGAAAATTCTGTTTTCTGTAAACTGTTTTCCCGCCAAAATCTGTTTTGAAAATTTGAGAAGAAATGTGACCTCCCCCTATCCAGTGCCGGTCTGTGCTTAGCAGCTGCTTGGAAATGGGTTACCCCTTATCCAAAATGAGAGTCCGAATAGCAAGTGTCCTCCCAGGAGCCTTTAGCAACTTTTCGAGCCAATTTTGCCGTAAAAGCCTATTTCTCCAAAAACACCTACAAAGGGATAAAATAACAAAATTAGTACAAAAATGGGTACTAACAATATATACAATAGAGATGAAAATAGACACATAAATGCGTCTATCATTATCCAGTAGATTTTGTTGTGCTAGACACCCAACCTGTCCCTGACCCAGAGAACCAGATACCTGTGATTTTAGGTCGCCCATTTTTAGCTACGTCTAATGCGATCATTAACTGTCGTAATGGTGTGATGAATTTGTCTTTTGGTAATATGACTATGGAAATGAACATTTTTAATGTCAGTAAGCTACCTTATGAGCTAGATGACACATGTGTTGAAGAGGTGAACATGATAGAAGCCTTAGTTCAGGAGTCATTACCAAACATTTTGTCTGAAGACCCATTCGAAAGTTGTCTATCCCATTTTGGTTTAGATTTTGACGACGATAGCACTATTGAAGAAGTAAATGCCCTATTAGATTCTACCCCTGTGTTAGACACTAATAGATGGAAAGCTAGGTTCGAACAATTACCAGTTTATGAGACTACCTTAATTCCTTCTTTAGAAGAGCCTCCTAAGTTAGACCTTAAACCACTACCCGACACTCTAAAGTATGTGTTTTTAGGGCCATCTGAGACTTTACCTGTGATTGTAGCTTCCGATTTGGATAGTGATCAGGAAAGTAGGCTAGTGAATGTACTTCAAGATAATAAGGAAGCTTTAGGGTGGACTATAGTAGACATTAAGGGTATAAGTCCTACTATGTGTATGCATCAGATTCATTTAGAGGAAGACTCCAAACCTTCTAGGGAGATGCAACGTCGACTGAACCCTAACATGAAAGAGGTAGTTCGAAAAGAGGTGCTTAAGTTGTTAGATGCGGGTATTATCTACCCAATTTCAGACAGTAAGTGGGTCAGCCCCGTTCAGGTTGTCCCCAAGAAATCAGGTATCACTGTAGTCCAGAATGATAATAACGAGTTAATCCCAACTCGAGTGACCACGGGATGGCGTGTCTGTATTGACTATAGGAAATTGAACAAGGTCACAAGGAAGGATCACTTTCCCCTTCCTTTTATCGACCAAATGCTAGAGCGATTAGATGGACATAGTCATTATTGTTTCTTAGATGGATACTCCGGATATAATCAGATCGTTATTGCCCCATAAGACCAAGAGAAAACCACCTTTACCTGTCCCTTTGGTACCTTTGCGTATAGACGCATGCCTTTCGGGCTTTGTAATGCCCCTGCGACTTTTCAGCGTTGCATGATGAGCATATTTTTTGATATGGTAGAACGGTTTTTAGAGGTCTTTATGGATGATTTTTCAGTGTTTGGTCCATCTTTCGATGAGTGCTTGCATCATTTGACATTAGTGTTGACTAGGTGTAAGGAAAAGAATTTAGTGCTTAATTGGGAAAAATGCCATTTTATGGTTAAATCAGGAATTGTGTTAGGGCACATCGTATCCTCTAAGGGTATAGAGGTAGACAAAGCCAAAGTTGACCTTATTAAGACTTTACAGGTCCCAAAAACCGTAAAAGATATTAGGTCATTCCTAGGGCATGCAGGATTTTATCGTCGATTCATTAAGGATTTTAGCTTGATTTCTAGACCTCTTTGCAATTTTCTTGCAAAAGATGTTAAGTTTATCTTTGATGATGCGTGTTTAGAGGCTTTTGAGAAGCTTAAGAGTTTACTTACTACCGCCCCCATAGTCCAGGAACCTAACTGGAACCTACCCTTTGAGATTATGTGTGATGCTTCAGATTATGCTATAGGCGTTGTGTTAGGACAGCGAGAAAACAAATTACTTCATGTGATTTACTATGCTAGCAAAACTCTGAATGATGCCCAACTGAATTATACAACTACTGAGAAGGAACTGTTAGCCATCGTGTTTGCCTTGGATAAGTTTAGATCCTATCTACTAGGTTCTAAGGTCGTAATCTATACCGATCATGCTGCTTTAAAATACCTTTTGTCTAAGAAGGATACTAAACCTAGATTGATTAGATGGATCCTCTTGTTGCAAGAATTTTATCTAGACATTAGAGACAAAAAGGGTGCAAAAAATGTAGTAGCAGATCACTTGTCTAGGCTAGTTGTTGATCATTTTAATGATTCCCTTCCTATAAGGGATAGCTTTCCTGATGAACAATTGTTCTCTGTTTCCCAATCACCTTGGTATGCACATATAGTGAACTATCTTGTTACTGGTCGAATGCCTCAACATTGGGGTAAATAAGATCGTTCTAGGTTTTTAGCCGAGGTTAAGCATTTCTTTTGGGACGATCCTTATCTATTTAAGTATTGTCCATACCAGATTATTAGGAGATGTATACCTGAGAGTGACCAGTCCAGTATTATCTCCTTTTGTCATGAACATGCATGTGGGGGTTATTTTAGTGCTAAGAAGACTGCTGCTAAGATATTGCAGTGTGGATTTTACTGGCCTTCGTTGTTTAAAGACTCCCATAGTCATTGTGTTTCTTGTGAGCGTTGCCAGAGGTTAGGAACCATTTCCCGTAGAAATATGATGCCTTTGAACCCTATTTTAGTAATTGAGGTTTTTGATGTGTGGGGCATTGATTTTATGGGTCCATTTCCTAATTCTTTTGGTTATCTTTACACACTTGTCGTTGTAGACTATGTGTCTAAGTGGGTTGAGGCGGTTCCGTGTAGAACAAATGACCACAAGGTCGTAGTCCAGTTTTTGAAAGAAAATATACTTACACGTTTCGGTATGCCGCGATCTATAATTAGTAATGGAGGTTCACACTTTTGTAATAGACCGTTTGCTCTTTTAATGAAACAATATGGTATTACCCATAAAGTAGCTACCCCATATCACCCACAGACTAGTGGTCAGGTAGAGGTTTCCAATAGGGAAATTAAGCGTATTCTAGAGAAAATAGTTAATCCTAATAGGAAAGACTGGTCGTCGAGGCTTACTGATGCCTTATGGGCTTATCGTACTGCGTTTAAGACACCCATTGGAATGTCACCTTATCGTTTAGTTTTTTGCAAGGCATGTCACCTTCCTGTTGAGTTAGAGCATAGAGCCTACTGGGCAATTAAGCAGCTAAACTTTTCACTTGACAAGGCAGGAGCTCATAGAAAGCTCCAGCTCAATGAGTTGGACGAGATTCGTAGAGATGCATACGATAGTGCTAAGGAGTATAAGAACAAAATGAAACTTGTGCATGATAGGAATATTTTACGAAAGTCATTTTCTCCAAGTCAAAAAGTTCTTCTATATGACACTTGTTTGCATCTATTCCCCGGGAAGTTGCGCTCTCGGTGGACCGGTTCTTTTGTGGTCCATACTGTTTTTCCTCATGGCGCTATTGAAATTGAGACACCAGACGGTAGTAGTTCTTAAAAGGTTAACGGTCAGAGATTGAAACCCTTTTTAGAGCCTTTTCCTACAGGTGATGTTGAGGAGATCCCTCTGGAGGACCCGGTTTACCTTGATTGACCATCGAGGCGATTTGTATGTTGTATATTATTTTTGTAGGATTTTGATTCCACTTCACCCAGGTACTATCTTTCCGACTTCTCTCTTTACTGATTCCTCATGTTATTTATACTTTTGGTATTGTTCTTTAATTAGAAACATTGAGGACAATGTTAGATTTAAGTTTGGAGGTGGGGTAGAAACTTTTTGTTACTTTTTGTTACAATAAATAAACTCCAGAGCCTAGAAATTTATGCCTATTAAGGATGGCACTAACCAATCTAAGTGGATGGAAGCATTTTGGTTTAGGAGTTGAGGAACCAATCTGATTAGATGGAAACATCTATAAGAGTCTATTCATAAAAGCACGGAGCTCAGGTGTTAGAAATAACATGATAGGTTCACCGTATCTCGGAATCATCTTATTACTTCTGTTTTTATTTTTGCAAATTTTTATGTTGACGTCTGCTGGGGTGAAATAGAGTGATTGAGTTACTAAAAAAAAAAAAAAAAAAAAACCAGACCAGACCAATTAGACCAATCGGAATAAATAACACTTGGATAGCAATATGTGTGTGTTCTCCCTATCTCCGTCACCTAAACAAGCGTGGAATGCAGGATCCACGGGAATTACCATGTAATCTGCTGACAAGAAGCATGTGCTTGGATCCAAAAGATCTAATCATGTCGTTAAAAAAATAAAAAAATAAAGGTTTATTATAAAGTCGACCACTGGTTCCCTTGTATATGCCAGCTGTGTTGATGTAGATTTAGGATTGTCGACCACTGGTCCCTTGTATATGCCAGTTGTGTTGATATTAATCCAGCACAGTATCTCAATCCACTAGATCATAGGTTCATCTTGGCATTGAAGTCCATTCACAACCATCTACTTCTATATCCATCTTCTTAATCTATTCATGTGGTTTGTTTGATTCCGGATATTGATGTCCATAGTGCGACTATCTGAGTAGAGCTCTGTCACTTATATATGAATTTTAGTATACTCGAGTGCAAAATCATATATAGCAATTGGAATTTCGCATCAGGGTACTTCCTCCCATAATCAATAAGTATGCCAACCAAGGAGGTTCTTTAGTGCATCCCAAGGTTCTGCGTAGATAGCTAGGGTATGGAGTAAAGGTTTTGTGGGTACACCTCTTGTAAACCCTCCCGAGACTATAACTCGGCCACTAGGGCCACCTAGGGGTTTAAAGGCTTGTTGCACATGCTAAGTGCAACCGACGATGCCTGCGACAGTGAGTTAGGATTTTATTTTGTAGTTTTAATTTGTTCGGGACTAGCAAATAATAAGTTTGGGGGTATTTGATAGACGCATTTATGTATCTATTTTCATCTCTTTTATGTATAGTATTAGTACCCATTTTTGTACTAATTTTGGTATTTTATCCCTTGTAGGTGTTTTTGGAAAAATGGGCTTTTGTGGCGAATTTGGCTCAAAAAGTGGTTTTTGCGCTCATGGGAGAAAATTACTAAGAGGTGACCACTTGCTATTCGCACCCCTGGTCTGGATAAGGGGAGGTCATCCCCTTCATTTGAATTAAGATTTT
>JAJJMB010002878.1:0-10217 GCA_023531105.1 Papaver atlanticum | reverse complement strand
GGGGGGGGGGGAGTTCTAAGTGAACTTGCGCTAAATGACATATCTTAAGGAGAGAAGAGGATGCGGAATTTGAGGTAACAATCTTGTTAGTTAATTGTTTTCCTGTTTAAGAAAAGCCTGATTTTATTGTATAATATTTATTACTTTTGCTTAACAAAATTTCGGTACAATTGATGTTTATTCCATTATTTGTGTATGGATGTTTGATTGTGATTCAATTGTTTCCGGTTAAGAAAAACTATTGTTATCTTTCGTTATTGTTTGGTATCAATTGTTTAGGCTTACAAAATTTCGGTGCAATTGCAGTGCTATAATGTCTATGTTTGTTTCAATTGCTCCCGGTTAAGATAAATGATTATGCAAGTTGATTTATTTGGTTTGTATGGATTGTTTATGGCTTACCAAAAGTATTTCGGGATCATTTGTTTAGTCCAAGTGATTTCCGGATAATAGAAACTAAGTTTTTCGAATCTTAGTTAGACTTATCAAATGTGGAGGTTTCGGTTATTCAAGTCTAACCGAATACCTTAACAAGAATTACTAGTTAACTAACCTAGTATTTGTCTTGTTTAAAAGTGAAAGGTCTAAGTTATTATTGAGAATAATTAGAGCCTGATGAAAAAAATAAAGTTAATTCTGATCTTTATTTTGGCCTTATCGAACAAGCAATTGTACTTGTGCAATCGGTTTAGCAAAAGAACTAAGGTGATTAGTCGATTTTTGAGTTGCTAAACTATTAGGGAAAATTGCTTCGGGCAATTGTTTCCTAGATAACATGTTAAAACCAAATTACTTGTAGTTTCGGTTTTGATATTGGTTATCTAAAATGGTGTGTAAAACCCTCGTGCTTAACTCTTATAGGTTTGCAAATTCTCTTTGTGAAATTTGTAAGATCCTTTTTGTTTGTCCTTTATTTTTTCGTTTCTTTGTCATTTTGTGACAAAAAGGGGGAGAAATATATGGAGTAAACAAGTGATATTGACTTGTTGTGAGTTGGTATCACTAAGGGAAAGGACATTTGTGCTAAAACGTTTATTCTAACGAAAAGAGTTAAAGCATAGACTAAGGGGGAGTCACATATCATATGATATGTAGTTATGAGGAACTACATGAAAATAACAAAGACGTGCGAATTGAAAATCTACCTATCTTACCTTTAGGGGGAGTATTAGCTTTGTTATTATAATGTCAACAACGGCATTTAAGGATTGAATTTAATACAGGTTTTGTGCTGTTGAACTTGGAATCAAGCGTATGTGTATAATGAATTTTTGTAATTTGTTTATCCATATGATGTAAGAGTTTTGTCACTAAAATTGATAAAGGGGGAGATTGTTAGAGCATTGCTCGGTTGAACCCACCAAGCGTTGGTA
The DNA here is from genome assembly GCA_023531105.1 of Papaver atlanticum. NCBI lineage: Eukaryota > Viridiplantae > Streptophyta > Magnoliopsida > Ranunculales > Papaveraceae > Papaver > Papaver atlanticum. The sequence continues at coordinate 8,844 of JAJJMB010002878.1, read as the reverse complement.
TGTCAAGTTTGGTTGTCATATTTTAGTGAATCAAAACTCATTTAAAGAGTCGCTTGATTATATACTAGAGTCAACTTCGTATAGGTTAGCTTGAGAGTATTAGGATATGAGACTTACAAGTATTACATGAAGACTTGAAGAATGTGAAGAAGTATGGATCTACAACGACAACTTCATCCTTCCTCTTGAGGTTAGTAATATTTGACTTGAACTATTTCATTCCCTAACGTATCTTTCAAGTAGTGCATATTGAAAACATAACTGCGAAGCTGTGTATGATACTTTAGTTAGACATAGTATTAAGGAATACAATACGAGGTTTATTGCTTAACCATTAAACGTTGTATATAAGACATCGATATGATCATATGAATTCTATTGTGATTATGTATGGGTATGAGTGAAGATTTCATCCTAGGAAACAATATTTTACATTCGTTTAAAGGAAGTAGGTTCATAAACTTGTTTTGTGAATCGAAAGGGAAATCGCTAGGCTTATTGGTATTGTTATTCATTGCAAATCTATTTTGAATTACCAATATGTGTGTTTAGTATAACCGCTCATAAACTTGTTTATGTATCTTGGTAAAACTATTCACAAGGCCTGACTTATGTATTGGTATGACTTTTATTAGTAAAACCGATCTTAAGTAATCACTTAAGATGGTATGATCGATGCCTTGTAAATAACAACTTTTATCTAGCCATTGGGTAACCGATCCTAGTAAGAGGTGCAAAAAATTTACAAGAGGGGAATCGATCCCTGTAAGAGGTGCAACACGGTTTTAGTAGATGGGGGAACCGATCCTATGAACATGTGCAAAAAGTTCCTATGGACATGTGCAACCGAATACAGGTAGTTACCATAAGTTGTGGGGAACCGATCCTAGTACCTAGTCAACCGAATTTTGGTAACTAGTGTGACTATGCACAGTACTCACATGGAGGTAGAACCGAACTTGTTTTGGTAAAACCGTGAAACCCATGATTGGTGATTTGATAGGATGATCAATCACATAGTTCTTGGAATTCAGACGAACCAATTCTAAACTTGTTTGGAAATGTAGCAAATCGTTTCCAAGATTGTTAGTATGAAAAAGGACTTGCACAGTAAAGATGTCGACATACTTTGAACATGTGCAATAACTCTTATCATTAATTGTTCAAAGATATTCCTTAATAGTTAAAGGAGAATCCCAAGATCGAAATAAATTGAGAATCTTTTAATTAAGGTTTCTTAGTTTTTATATGCTATTTAATCTCCAGCAATTAAATGCATATCTTTAGAAAATAATAATTATTATTGTGCATTTACTGATTATAGATTTTTCTATTGGGATTTCGGTCAATATTTGGACAGTGCATTTCCAGGAGTTATGAAAACCGATTTTGTGTTTATTGCATATCTTTGAGAATATTCGGTTTTGGAAATTCCTTGGTGTCCTAACTTACTTGTCTATAAATACTTAAGTTTGCATTCCTAGCAAACTAATCCTCAGAGCCAGCAAAACTACCTCAATTGTGTTGTTACTGGTGGAGCCGCCTATTCAGAGAGGAAAGTAACCTAATTAGGCGAATTCTCTTACGGCCGCTCAGTTTAAAGACTTCTTTGGGATTGAGAAGCTCTATTAGTACCGTTGGTGGGAAACTAGATAATTGCAGTTTATTTTAGTTTTCAATTGATTTGATTGACTAACGGTGTTTGAACTTTGATTGCACCTAGTTTGTTTATGCTTGAGAATCTTCTCTTCTGATATAAGATTCACTCAAACTAGATCGAAGTTTCGACGGGGATCTTTAGACTGTTTGTAGATCTAAAGACATCTTGTGATAATCCAACGTTAACAGACTCCGTTCTGTGTGTGATTGATCACAAGAGATTCAAGTTGATTGTGTGCAGGTGCTGATTGAAGATTAAAGAAGATTTGAAGACAAGAAGACTCTTTGGGTTCATAATCTTTGGTGTGCACAATACTTGTTTCGGCTGGAAAGGGATCCAACTATAATCGGTTTATCCTTGTGGTAGATTGGATTGATTAGTTGAGTAGATCGGCATCAATACACTTCTTTGTGATTAATAGTATTGATTGCATAATCTAACAATTACTTCAGTAGTTGTTGAGAGATTTATCTAAGGACCCGACAAAGGAGTTTATTAGTTAAATGGAAGAGCCTTTGTCAAACTCATATCACTTTGTTTGAAAAGAGTTGTTACCGAACAGATTTTTTGTTCCTTTACTATTTGGAATACGAACCAAAGAAATTGTTCCAAGTGCGTGACTTACTGCAAGTTGGAGGCGCAGGGATACTGAGGAAATTAGGTGAACTATAGGTTTAGTTGCTTGGTCTCAACTATACGAAGTTGGTTTGATTTTGTATAGCATCTTAATTCTGAGAGTATTCAATTCTGGACTAGGTCTCGGGGTTTTTCTTCATTTGCGGTTTCCTCGTTAACAAAATCTTGTTGTGTCTTTTACTTTTCTATTTCCGCAATTATAATTGTTTTATTATAATTAGAAGTAAAATACACAAACGTTAATTCCTATTTTACTTGATAGACAATCCCTAGAGTTTGGTTTAGTCCGAACCTATTATCAAGTAAACATACTTCATTGTTGTATTATCTCGATCTCGTATCCATAGACGATCACACGAAGTGTGAACCGATTAGTTGTATTGTCTCGACTTAGTCCATAGACAATCACTTTCGGAAAAGGACTTATAGGTGGAAAAGTTTTAGATTGAGGTATATTTGGGTACCCTCATCTTTACAATTGGTATCAGAGCAGGCAAACACGAAAAGATCTAACAATCTGTGTTTGGTGCGATCCAACCTATAAGATATGAGTCAAAATAATAAAATCAAGGCTAAACTTATGAAGAAAGACTCAGTTAATGTATGTCAAGATTATGAAAATAATGTCTCAGAAAAGGTCAATGGAAATTGGTCTCAAAAGTCTTTTCAAAAATCAAAGAAAAAGTCTTTGGCTGATAATTTGATTAAGATTCAAGTTTCTGATCAGAAAAGAATGAATCCGAAACTCAAGAAATCTGTTTTGGATCCAACTCCAATTCCTAGTGAAAAATCGTCTTTTTCTGAATGCGAAAAGAGATTAGATTCACTAGCATACCCAAGTTCTGAATTTCGTAAGATGTTAATAAGGTTTTTCAAACATATTGAAACCTATTCAGAAAAGGGAAAAGCTATTGACAGTTTAGATGATGTCGCAGAACTTATTGTTCAACTAAACGTAAGAATATGTGAAGGAAAGCGAGAAACACTCAGTCTTCAAAATAATCTGGCAGATCATATAGAACAAAAATTGGCCTTGTGCAATGAAGTTCATCAACAGACTTCTGAGTGTGAGATTCCCAATCAATCGCTAGAGCATTCACAAATAAGGAATAAGACCCTTATTAAGAAACTTCTTACTGCAACATGTCAAGAGGTATATCTAAACAAATGTTTAGAAAAACATTTCCAACAAGGAATGGATACCTTGAGAGGACATATAGAATGTCTTGAACAAGAGACATTAGCGAACCGTCGACTGGTAGATCTAGACCATACGGGTTCAAGTTCAAGGAACATACCATCCTGGGCACAAGATGTAATCAAGGATATTGCATCTCGCAGTTTTCCTAACCAAGAGGATGGGTTCAACACCCACGCAAAGGAACATGATGATGTTTCTAAAGAGGAAGAATTTCCTCAAAACGGTTTTGGTGAGGAAGATCCTCACCCCAATGCTTAACTGCATTGGAATGTGCATCTTTACAATGCCCAATCATCTGATGTAAGGAAGCACATATACCTAGGCAATTTGTATCCTGTCAGCCTCTCTTATTCAAAATAGAGAATTTACACAATATACTTAAAAGATACTTAATCTGTCTTCTAATGTAGAAAAGTTGCGTTACAACAACTTGTGTAAACAAGATAAATCTACTCTTCTGAGAGTATCTTTAGATGTCTGATCTAAAAGGTTGATTCTTTCCAAAGAATCTTTATGATTGACTAACACATTAGATGCGAAAATCTTTTCAAATCTGGTCAGGGATATTTATTTAAGGCTGACTCCTATGTTTGGAATGTGTTAGATGTTTCTCGAATATATGAACCCATATTATTTGAGAACTTATGGTATCAGGATGAATCCTCAAACCAGATCTCAAGCAAATCTTCTGAAAGCCTTGAGTGGAATGTCTCCTAATGAAGCTATGCATCTTGATAAAGTTTTTAAGAAATCTGGTTGTGAAGATCATGAAAAAGAAAAGGATGATATGACTCATCTTCTTGTCCAAAACAGTTTGGATACTAAGATTGACATTATCAATCTTCGACAAGTCCTCCTCAGTACTATCGAAACTCATCATAGACATGCAGCACTACTAAGAACTGTTATCCGTAACCAAAGAAAGCTGATTAATTTTGGAATCGGTAATAGGGAGTATGCTCGAAATATTAATCGAAAGGTTAATGCTTTAGCCTGTGAACATAATCAAGGTACTGTGAGCATAATCCGAGATATCAGTCGAGATGCTGTTGATGAAGATCCTGAAAAATTTGAGGAAATTGAAGATGATCTTTAAGAATTATCAATAGACAGTAGTTTTGATTATTTCAATAATGTCTATTTTGAATAAAACTATCTTATTATGAATAAAATTATTATTTTATAATTTTTCCTGTGATAGTTTTCGGTTATATAGCATGTGCTTGAATGCTTTATTTTATTGCTATGTATGTTTATGGGATGTTTGATTTCGGTTTTTTAACCTTGATATTCGATCTCATATTGTGTGAACCCTTATGGTTTGGATGACTTTTTGATTTAGCGGGATTAAGTTCTAGCCCATGTTGGTAGGCTTTATCAAAGGATCATGAGGGGTTCCTGTAGAAACAATATGTGAAAAAGTCACAATATGTTGAATCTTTTGGTTTAGCATAAAAGCATATGTGTTTCGAGGTTTCAACTTTTTCTTTGCAATAGTTAAAACCGGTTTTCAACCTTTCTCTAATAAAGGTTGATCTTTGTTGTTGTTCTTTTGTTTTGGCGGGAGGGTGACAACTTCAATGGGGGGGGGGGGAGTTCTAAGTGAACTTGCGCTAAATGACATATCTTAAGGAGAGAAGAGGATGCGGAATTTGAGGTAACAATCTTGTTAGTTAATTGTTTTCCTGTTTAAGAAAAGCCTGATTTTATTGTATAATATTTATTACTTTTGCTTAACAAAATTTCGGTACAATTGATGTTTATTCCATTATTTGTGTATGGATGTTTGATTGTGATTCAATTGTTTCCGGTTAAGAAAAACTATTGTTATCTTTCGTTATTGTTTGGTATCAATTGTTTAGGCTTACAAAATTTCGGTGCAATTGCAGTGCTATAATGTCTATGTTTGTTTCAATTGCTCCCGGTTAAGATAAATGATTATGCAAGTTGATTTATTTGGTTTGTATGGATTGTTTATGGCTTACCAAAAGTATTTCGGGATCATTTGTTTAGTCCAAGTGATTTCCGGATAATAGAAACTAAGTTTTTCGAATCTTAGTTAGACTTATCAAATGTGGAGGTTTCGGTTATTCAAGTCTAACCGAATACCTTAACAAGAATTACTAGTTAACTAACCTAGTATTTGTCTTGTTTAAAAGTGAAAGGTCTAAGTTATTATTGAGAATAATTAGAGCCTGATGAAAAAAATAAAGTTAATTCTGATCTTTATTTTGGCCTTATCGAACAAGCAATTGTACTTGTGCAATCGGTTTAGCAAAAGAACTAAGGTGATTAGTCGATTTTTGAGTTGCTAAACTATTAGGGAAAATTGCTTCGGGCAATTGTTTCCTAGATAACATGTTAAAACCAAATTACTTGTAGTTTCGGTTTTGATATTGGTTATCTAAAATGGTGTGTAAAACCCTCGTGCTTAACTCTTATAGGTTTGCAAATTCTCTTTGTGAAATTTGTAAGATCCTTTTTGTTTGTCCTTTATTTTTTCGTTTCTTTGTCATTTTGTGACAAAAAGGGGGAGAAATATATGGAGTAAACAAGTGATATTGACTTGTTGTGAGTTGGTATCACTAAGGGAAAGGACATTTGTGCTAAAACGTTTATTCTAACGAAAAGAGTTAAAGCATAGACTAAGGGGGAGTCACATATCATATGATATGTAGTTATGAGGAACTACATGAAAATAACAAAGACGTGCGAATTGAAAATCTACCTATCTTACCTTTAGGGGGAGTATTAGCTTTGTTATTATAATGTCAACAACGGCATTTAAGGATTGAATTTAATACAGGTTTTGTGCTGTTGAACTTGGAATCAAGCGTATGTGTATAATGAATTTTTGTAATTTGTTTATCCATATGATGTAAGAGTTTTGTCACTAAAATTGATAAAGGGGGAGATTGTTAGAGCATTGCTCGGTTGAACCCACCAAGCGTTGGTATGTCAAGTTTGGTTGTCATATTTTAGTGAATCAAAACTCATTTAAAGAGTCGCTTGATTATATACTAGAGTCAACTTCGTATAGGTTAGCTTGAGAGTATTAGGATATGAGACTTACAAGTATTACATGAAGACTTGAAGAATGTGAAGAAGTATGGATCTACAACGACAACTTCATCCTTCCTCTTGAGGTTAGTAATATTTGACTTGAACTATTTCATTCCCTAACGTATCTTTCAAGTAGTGCATATTGAAAACATAACTGCGAAGCTGTGTATGATACTTTAGTTAGACATAGTATTAAGGAATACAATACGAGGTTTATTGCTTAACCATTAAACGTTGTATATAAGACATCGATATGATCATATGAATTCTATTGTGATTATGTATGGGTATGAGTGAAGATTTCATCCTAGGAAACAATATTTTACATTCGTTTAAAGGAAGTAGGTTCATAAACTTGTTTTGTGAATCGAAAGGGAAATCGCTAGGCTTATTGGTATTGTTATTCATTGCAAATCTATTTTGAATTACCAATATGTGTGTTTAGTATAACCGCTCATAAACTTGTTTATGTATCTTGGTAAAACTATTCACAAGGCCTGACTTATGTATTGGTATGACTTTTATTAGTAAAACCGATCTTAAGTAATCACTTAAGATGGTATGATCGATGCCTTGTAAATAACAACTTTTATCTAGCCATTGGGTAACCGATCCTAGTAAGAGGTGCAAAAAATTTACAAGAGGGGAATCGATCCCTGTAAGAGGTGCAACACGGTTTTAGTAGATGGGGGAACCGATCCTATGAACATGTGCAAAAAGTTCCTATGGACATGTGCAACCGAATACAGGTAGTTACCATAAGTTGTGGGGAACCGATCCTAGTACCTAGTCAACCGAATTTTGGTAACTAGTGTGACTATGCACAGTACTCACATGGAGGTAGAACCGAACTTGTTTTGGTAAAACCGTGAAACCCATGATTGGTGATTTGATAGGATGATCAATCACATAGTTCTTGGAATTCAGACGAACCAATTCTAAACTTGTTTGGAAATGTAGCAAATCGTTTCCAAGATTGTTAGTATGAAAAAGGACTTGCACAGTAAAGATGTCGACATACTTTGAACATGTGCAATAACTCTTATCATTAATTGTTCAAAGATATTCCTTAATAGTTAAAGGAGAATCCCAAGATCGAAATAAATTGAGAATCTTTTAATTAAGGTTTCTTAGTTTTTATATGCTATTTAATCTCCAGCAATTAAATGCATATCTTTAGAAAATAATAATTATTATTGTGCATTTACTGATTATAGATTTTTCTATTGGGATTTCGGTCAATATTTGGACAGTGCATTTCCAGGAGTTATGAAAACCGATTTTGTGTTTATTGCATATCTTTGAGAATATTCGGTTTTGGAAATTCCTTGGTGTCCTAACTTACTTGTCTATAAATACTTAAGTTTGCATTCCTAGCAAACTAATCCTCAGAGCCAGCAAAACTACCTCAATTGTGTTGTTACTGGTGGAGCCGCCTATTCAGAGAGGAAAGTAACCTAATTAGGCGAATTCTCTTACGGCCGCTCAGTTTAAAGACTTCTTTGGGATTGAGAAGCTCTATTAGTACCGTTGGTGGGAAACTAGATAATTGCAGTTTATTTTAGTTTTCAATTGATTTGATTGACTAACGGTGTTTGAACTTTGATTGCACCTAGTTTGTTTATGCTTGAGAATCTTCTCTTCTGATATAAGATTCACTCAAACTAGATCGAAGTTTCGACGGGGATCTTTAGACTGTTTGTAGATCTAAAGACATCTTGTGATAATCCAACGTTAACAGACTCCGTTCTGTGTGTGATTGATCACAAGAGATTCAAGTTGATTGTGTGCAGGTGCTGATTGAAGATTAAAGAAGATTTGAAGACAAGAAGACTCTTTGGGTTCATAATCTTTGGTGTGCACAATACTTGTTTCGGCTGGAAAGGGATCCAACTATAATCGGTTTATCCTTGTGGTAGATTGGATTGATTAGTTGAGTAGATCGGCATCAATACACTTCTTTGTGATTAATAGTATTGATTGCATAATCTAACAATTACTTCAGTAGTTGTTGAGAGATTTATCTAAGGACCCGACAAAGGAGTTTATTAGTTAAATGGAAGAGCCTTTGTCAAACTCATATCACTTTGTTTGAAAAGAGTTGTTACCGAACAGATTTTTTGTTCCTTTACTATTTGGAATACGAACCAAAGAAATTGTTCCAAGTGCGTGACTTACTGCAAGTTGGAGGCGCAGGGATACTGAGGAAATTAGGTGAACTATAGGTTTAGTTGCTTGGTCTCAACTATACGAAGTTGGTTTGATTTTGTATAGCATCTTAATT